>JAABKJ010012277.1:0-10554 GCA_011634705.1 Andricus grossulariae
CTGTACTTGGGAAGATGGTTTTCTGCAGTTTTCCTCTCCCCTGGAAAAATTTCCAGGCGAATGCGAGTACTTTTAATAAAGTCGGATGCAGCCGCGCGTAATCACTAGGTGTGATTCAATTCATATAGTAATTATAAATCCACCTTCGTCAAGTAAAATTTTTACAGGTTCTTGAATAGACTAGACCATCTATAATAATAATATAATAATAATTTAAGTCATGTAATATTTTCGCGATACAAGTTCATGAATAAATTAACAATTAATCAAATATAAGTCTGTTTTCAATAAAATTCCCTTTTCCTAGTTTTTTCGCTTAAATGTGAGCTAAAGTAATAGAACCCAATAAAAAAAGCCAATATTTTTTGTTCAGAATTCATCTAGTTTTATAAAAAAATTCTACAGTTTAGCTGTAAATCAGATTATTTTGCTGAAATTTCAACAACATTGATAAAAATTCATTTCTTTCGTTGAAGATTCATCTCTTTGGTTGAAAATAGAACTATTCAAGTTTACAAAATTATTCTTCTTGGTTTATATTTATCTTCTGAAATTTTACGGAATTTAAGCAGATTTCCGAAGCTTTCTAGGTATTTCATTAAGTCACAAATAATTTCAGAAAATTTCATGAAATATCACTGGATTTTAAAGGATTTCGATGCATTTAGCGGATTTACGAATATTATCAAAAATTGTAAAAGATTACGAGGATTCTGAATTTTTTTAACAGATTTCACTGGACTCTACTATATTCTAAGATATTTTAAGAGATTCAATAAGTTTCATACTGTTTGTAAATATTCTAATGGATTTTAATGGGATTAACAGATTTATTTAAGTGATTTAAGAAACTTCGTAAGCTTTTGCAATATTTCAAGGATTTAGAAATATTGTCAGAGATTTTAATGGATTTCATCAAATTTCAAAGGATTGAAAAGAGTTTCCATAACATTTTGAAGATTTGAAGTGATTTCAAGGAATTCACAGTTTTAAATAGTTCTGAAATTTTAAGTGATTTCAAAGGATTTTTATGTAAAAAAAGTACGGTGACTATAAGGGTTTCTCCCGGGGCTACTAAACCTTTAAAAATGCTAAAAATAAAATATTCTTCCCTTTCGCCATAAAAAAAAATATTAAAAATGTATCATTTTTGAGAAAAAAGAATTTGTACTCATATGAATAGTTAGGGGAGACCACCCTACAGTAGATAATGATCCTACAGTAGAGAATCAATAATTGAAAATACTAATGGATGTAAAATAACTAATCGAGTACAATTAATAGTTAAGACACGATACGTGTTAATAGATTAAAATTATAATCGATTATTCCACTTATATTTGTGCTTATAATTAAGGATTATCTACTGTAGGATCATTATCTACTGTAGGTTGGTCTCCCCTATTTTCATTTTTGTGACGCCAGGAATTTAAAAAAAAATCAACATTTTTCTTCAAGGAGTAGATATCGATTTACAGAGGCTTTTGCTTTTTATTGCTGGTTTTTGAATTGATTCGCTCAGTTGATTACAGTTGAGAACAAACAGAATAAAATTAATAATTTGTAAAAAATATTTTTGAATATAGGGAAAAGCCGTTAATCTTTGTACTGAAATCATTTAGAAAAGGATAATTTCATACCGAAAAATAAAAAAGGGTTGCTTTTATTTTTGAATCTTTCAAAACCTCATCGTTACACCCACCTCACAATTATTACAAAACGCCTCACCTGAGCAAATTTTTTTCCGCTATCTAGTTATACCAGCAGATTTCTTAAATCATTGACAAGACAGAACTGAAATGAAGAATTGTTTTTTTTGGGACAGCTTTATAGCATACGACATGGATATTCTATTTTTCTCAATTTATGATAAGTTTGCTTCTATAAATTGAGAGGCCATTGGTTTCAAACTTCAGGCAATCGCAATAAATAATTTTCAGAAATTATCTTAGTACTGATGCAATTTCGAATTCTCGCTCAAGAAAACATTTTTATAAAACATTAATTTCGCCCATTTTAAGAATAGGAATTTTTCAAAATCATTTTTAGGAGGATATTCGGTCATCATATGTTGAGCAAATGATTTTGAAAGTCAGTCGAATTTCTTTTCCGTAAAGTTGTATAAAATGATTTTTATTTACTATTCTTATTGACCTGGTTTTGAAGATATCGCTTTGCCTCTGCCACGTAGTATTACTGCCACATACTCAATTCTAATAATTTGTAAGAATTTGCGTCTTATGATAAGATTGAATAGTCCGAGAGTGTTTAGTATATATAGCAATACAAATGATTCATATTTCTCAACCACAGCTTGCAAAAACTGTCTAGAAAAACTAGAAAAATGAAGATACTAACTGGGTCTTTACTTTTCACGACTGCAATTTTTATTAATTTTCCAGGTGAGTGAGCCTAATATTATTAATTGTAATGTAAATATATGCAGTATCACGTTTTGTCAAAATGAAAAATGCTATGCTAACATTCAACATGTCAGAATATTACGATATTTGACGCAATATTTTATAATAAATTCATGATTTCAGTCCTTTCAGATGCTTGGAAAGTTAGAAATTTACCATAAATCATTCGAATGTTTAGAAATTTTATATAATTTTGAAAAATTTCAAAGATTTTACAAATTTAAAAAATTTTAAAATTTTTACAAATTTGAAAGGGTTTAAATTTTTTTTAAATATTTGAAAAGTTTACAAAATGTTCCAAATTTCAAAAATCAGAGAATTTTGTTAACTTTATTTGAATTTTATCAGAAAGTTCGATTTTTTTTAGTTTATGGTGAATCTCTTATTTAACAAAATATTTCAAAATTTTCTCAAATTTTATTAATTTGTTTAAATTTGGAAGATTTTAAGAATCTTCAAACATTCAAAAATGTTCAGAATCTTCAAACTTTTGACATTTAAATTTTTTTACATCTCCACAGTTTTATAAAATTTCAAAGATATTATGAAATTTCAAAAATTTCAAGTCTTCGGCAATTTAGGAATTACGAAATATTTTTGAAAATCCTAACTTTATAGAAAAATGAATAAAGTGTCCCTTGAAGCTGAATTTGCGGGATGACTAGTCCATCCCCTATTCCTAATCCCCCAATTTTTCAGTACTACTAGACACAAACTGAAATAAAAATAAAGTTTGGCAATTTAGAAACTTTCCATTAATTAACCAAATTTTTGAAGCTTAATGAAAATTTGAGGAAATTTATGAAATTTTATGAATTTGTTGAAGTTTTACCAAATTAGACATTTTTTTTAATTTTGAAGATTTTGAGAATTTTGAAATATTCCGCAACTTAATATTAAAATGAAATTAAAATTTGGCAATTTAGAAATTTACCATGAATTCAAAACATTTTTGGAAATTCATCGTAAATTTCCTATTTGCGAGAAATTATGTAAATTTCATAAAATTTCGAACAATTTTGAACATTTTAAATATTTTCAAACTTTCAAAAATTTTCGAAATTTAAATTTCGGAAGCATTATTTTTATTGTAATATGAATTTAGAAACTGGTTGAAAATTAGTGTTTAATTTCTTATTTAATAAAAAAAGTTTGAATTATCTGAAATTTTGGAAATTTAATGAAATTTTTTAAATATCATCCAGTTAGACATTTTTTGGACTTTGGAAGATTTTGAGAATTTGCAAACATTCAAAATTTTCAAATTCTACAAACTTTGGAAAAATTTTTTTTCATGTTTTCATAATATTATAAAATTTAAAAAATGGTCTAAAATTTGAAAAAAGTTTTAAGATCCAGGCGAAAACCGACTCTTCATACATACGATATATTTTTTTGAAAATTGGCAGACTTTGAAACCCTTAGAAAGCTTTTCGTTTCAAATTAGTGAATCTTAAAAGCTGTTATTTTTAATTAGTGACTCTTAAAAAAATCTAATTCAAAATTGTTTCATTTTAAGTGCTTCATCTGGCACAATCTCCCGTGGTTGTTGGTGTTTTGTTGAAGAGAAAATTAGGCATTCAAATTTTCCGACTTGCGAGAAAAAATGTCCTAAAAAGTAATGTGAACTTGAATTTTGTGCTTTGTTTTTATAAAAAAACCCAACAAAATTTCTGCAAGGAAGGTATTCTGTGAATTCAATGGGCACTAAATAATTTCTTTGCCAGGAGAATTTTTTTTCATAAAATCTCTTTTATTTATTTTCCTCACAAACAATGACATATACCAAAATATATTTATGGAAAACCCCACCTTTTTTTATTCTTTCCAATATTTGTAAAATGTTTCTGCTCATATTAAAAAGGCTTCCTACTAGTGTTAAGTGGGTTCAACCATTTTTGTAGAACGTTTTTCGTATCTGTCATTGTTAGCAAGAAAAATGAAAAAATTCGACTTTATGGAAAAAGATTCTTCTCTCAAGAAAAGTTTTTTCAAACCACATAAAGATTACAGAATGTCTTCCGTATAGAAGCTCAAATCCAAATAAAACTTTGCAAAAAATATAAGGGTTGCCTTACTGAAACAGTTTACTTTTAATGTTTCCCGAAAAAGCAACGTCAGTTTCTTACTTTCAACTCTTTTTTTAATTTTACGGCGGGTTGAAGAAAAAGGTGATAAACGCTATCAGAAACTGGAAATTATCCTCAAACATCTCAATTGGGTTAAAATAACATAAAGGTTTATAAAGGAAATGACGGATTTTGTCCCTGTAATCTTTTTAAAACACAATCATCTTTTTTTTAAAGAATTGAATTCTTCGCCGCAACCTTCTTCCGGAGCAGGTTCATCCCAGCATAATGTTATAGTGAAAAGTTCTCTCCAAGAACCAACAGTTTCCGGACGCATTTATATAGACCTTTTCAACAAGCGGATTGAGGTATATCTAGTAAAGATTAACAATCAGCATGTAGCGATTGGTTGTACAGTTTTCCCTTCCCAACTTAATATTCCAACTAGAACTAGTAGAGGAACCTGCAACTTTATAACCCAAGCCGTTTTTAGAGAGTACGAAGGAAGTCTCATAAGAATCGTGATATATGTAGAAGAAGATGAACATAAAAGACGAAGACTTTTGGGAGCTAAGCTTCCACCTACAGGAAACGAACGTTACCAAAAAGGTAAATGAATATGGTATAAGTTCTTGGCCTACTTAGAACCTAATGAGATAATTTTGAGAGCAAAGCTTGCACCTAATAATATGGAATAATTTATTACCTCATATAAAGCATTTATATAAATAAAATAAACAATAACACTCATGGAAATTGTCTATACGGCTATGGCGAGAACAATTAAAAATCACTGCTGATTTTGAAACGTGATTAATCATTCAAAAAAGGATCAAGCAATACTAAAAATCATTAATCAATTTGAAACACGATAATTCGATTAAAAATTAATTTAAATTTCGAAAATTTGGAGGAAGCTATCCATAAAAGATTAGCTTTACTTCAAGCCGATGAAACTTAAAAAAACTTCACGGGTTCCCCATATATGATCAACAGTTTCTAAGTGTATTTGCATAGAATTTCCCATTTTTCCTAGAACTTTTCTAGTCCATGTCGTAAATTGAAGTCGGGATGCAAAATTCGAGCAATTCTTGCACTGTTTTTGAACTTCTCACGTGGTACCTTTTCTCTGAAATGCCAAAAATATCTATGTTAGAGCTCATTCGACACGGAAGTTGATAAGCTTTTTAACGGTTTTTTTAAGTCTTTCTCTCCTCTCTTGAATGAGAAATCTCCTTTCCAAGTCAACAGTGGTGGTTAATTTACTGGCGCTAGTACCTCCAATTACAAATGCTCTGAATTTGAAATTATCTAATTATAGCTCAAAAGCGTCAGTAATTTGAATTGAAAAGTTTGTTCAAAGCTTCGAAAGAATGATTTTTGAACTTCTCCAAATCACAATCTCTTAATTTATTTTCAAGATGAACCAAAACTTCTGAATCCTGACGAATCAAAATGGTTTATCACTTATGGCTTCTTAGACTACATAGTGGAGGTTGATCCTGCGACAGAAATCATTACCGATGTCAAGCTTTGGAATCGTGACAATCTACGTCCAGATCCTGAAACGATCATTCAGAATTGGCATCAATACCACTATCTTTATTTTGGTGGCGTATACATTTTGGTGTTTAGAAACGAACATAACGTAATTGTGGGAGCTGCACCTGACCCATTTTGGATGTATCGACCGGGTGAAAAGTTTGCACATCGAAATCCCTATCTAATTTATCAGCGAAATCACCGGATAAAGAGGCAGGTAAATCATCCGATGGGACTAATTCGTGATCATCATCAAATTCATGACCAACGTCATAAACTTGACCCAAATTAAAACGCTCGCCATCAACTTGACGCGAGTCAACATTTCGCACAGCAAAACGCTTACCATCCTCCACATTTTGACCCTAATCAACATTACCACCATCAAAATTCTAACCCAGATCCTTAGGGTTGCAGTGAATCTCGACTCGGGCGATTCGCGGACATTAAGTCGTTTTGAGCGTGGCTAACACTCGGAAATGCTTACAGGTTCTTAAATTGACTAGACTATTTATAATAATAATATATTAATAATAATTTCAGTTATGTAATATTTTTGCAATACAAGTTAATGAATAAATCCACAATTAATCGAACATAAGTCTGTTTTCAGTAAAATTCCCTTTTCCTCGTTTTTTCGCTTGAATGTGAACTGAATTAATAGAACCCAGATTAAGCAGAGTAGATAATGATTTACAGATGTTTTTGCTTTTCTTATTCTTGGTTTTTATTTTGTTTCTCTCTGTTAATTACAGTTTAGAACAAAAAATGAAAATAATAATTGGTAACTAATTTCAAACATATTACAATTAAATTTTTTTAATTTCAAGCGTGAGTAGAGAGTCTTTAATCTTCTTAGGTTATGATATAAAAAAGTTGGAATTATTTTTAATATTAAAAGAATTGTATAACTTTCCCGTTTATAAATATTTTAAACTATAAATTGAACAATTTTATATCATACTCGATCAGCTTTCAGCTTGAAACTTCAGTATTAAATAATTTCTAACTGAAATCGTTTAAAAGTAAACAACTTTTTATTGGAAGCATATGAAACAGGATAATATTATATCTGAAAATTAAAAATGGTTTGGTTTTATTTTAAAATTTTTTAAAACCTCATCGTTTAAAAATAATTGTATTTCATAGTTGAAAAAATCATTAAAACCAATACTTAATTAAATAATAAAATATAACCTTGACTGTCCACAGTTGTACAGTTTCGAATTGACATCAACACAATATTGTGTGATTTCTATATTTTAGTTTGACATTTTTTCCTTCGGTTGGAAATTGAACTATTTTGTTAAAAAATTGTCTTTCTTGATGTTGAAAATTACTTTTTAAACCGAAAATTTAACTATTTCCTTTATATTTGAAAATATACCTATTTAAGTAAAGTTTGTCGTTTATTTTCTAGAAAATTAATATTTTTGGGCTAAAAATTTAACTGTTCTGCAGAAAATTCGTCTCTTTATTGGCAAATTTATCGCTTTGGTTTGAAATTGGACGATTTTGTTGCAACCTAGTCTTTTTTTGTTGAGAATTAGTTTTTTCAACTTAAAATTTAACTTTTTCATTTTTCATTTGACATTTATACCCTTTTAGTCGGCAATTAATCTATTTTATGAAATATGATCTATTTCGTTGAAAATTTGTCTCTGGTAGAAAATTATTCGTCTTGGTTGAAAAATCATCTTTTTATTTGAAAATTCTGCAAAACTTTTCGATTAACGAAATTACAAAGTTTCATAACTTCATTTTTAAATAATTTTTAAGAAATTTGAAGAAAATAAAAGAAATGTAGCCATTTCCTGATAGATTGGGACCAAACAGTTGACATCTGCTAAGGATGAAAATTTTACAACCGATAAATCTTGAAATTTTATAATAACTGATTTTTAAATGGAAAATTTGAACAACATTTTTAGAATCGCAATCCAAAGAACATATTTATAGGAGATAAACCAACTTATTAGTGGATAAAAACTAAATACTATAAAGATAAATAATAGAAGCACTCTGTAAAATTTAAAGCGGATTAGTAATGACCCTCGGAGGCCTTGGCCGCCTTTTGGCTTCTCTTTCAAAAAAAATGATCTTGCCTCACGACATCGATTTTTGTCTCCAAGTCGAAAATATATGTCTTAAAACATCGAAAATAGTCTGGTTTCGTCTCATGAGCTAGAGATACAGAATAACTTGAAATTGGCTTGGATTAGTCTTGACCCAAGACAAAATCAAGACCAAATATTTTTACTTGGGTGAATATATAAACTTTATTTGAATACGAAAGTCTTTCTCAAGTTTTGTAAATTGGTGCAGTTGGACGCTCTTTTGATTCAATCCTGTAGGGTGGTTTACCCTACTCCACTTCTAGAATTCTGAATTTTTCCATGGTATCCAATCATTAGAAAACTCTAAACCTTGGAAAAACTTTCTTTGTCGACCCTGATATCTTATTAGTAAAAAACCAGATTTCAAGAAAGTATAGCTGACACATTCTCAGTTCTAATAGTTCTGAAGGTTTCTCGTCTTATCATTTTCCTAGTGTACCCCTCCTTCCACCCCTCGCCATACACCATCCTCACAATTATTACAAAACGCGTCACCTGAGCAAATTTTTTTCCGCTATCTATTGATACCAGCAGATTACTTACCTCATTGACAACACATAACTAAAATTAAAAATTGTATTTTTTAGGACAGCTTCATAGCTGGTTTTAAACTTCAGGCAATCGCGATAAATAATTTTCAAAAGCTATCTTATACTGCAGCAATTTAGATTTCTCGCTCAAGAAGACACTTTTATAAAACATTAATTTCGCACATTTTAAGAATGGGCATTCACCAAAGTCATTGTCAGGGAGATATTTGGTCATCAGAATTTGAAAAAATGATTCTGTAAGTCAGTTGAAGTTTTTTTCCGTGAAGGTGTACAAAACGTTTTTTATCTGCTATTCTTATCGACCTGGTTCGGAAGATATTCGATTACCTTTGCGACGTAGAATTATTGCCGCATCCTCAATTCAAATAGTTTTGAAGGTTTTTCGTCTGATCATAAGGTTGAGTAATCGTATACTGTATAGTATATATAGCAGCGAAAATATTTAAGACTTGTCAACTACCACTTGTTGTCTTGAGAAACTGCAAAAATGAAGATCCTGATTGGGTCTTTACTCTTCGCTACTGCAATTTTTATCAATTTTCCGGGTAAGTAAGCCCAATATATTATTACATAAATCTCAATGTAAATATATAAAATATCACGTATTATCAAAATTAAAAATGTTAAGCTAAAATTCAGCATATCAGAATATTACAATTTTCGGCGCAATATTTTATAATAAATTCATGATTTCAATCCTTTCTGATGCCTGTAAAGAAGGAATAAAAAAGATCTTTTAAATTTTCAAAATGTTTGGAAATTTAAAAATTTACCATAAATCATTTGAATGTTTGGCAATTTTATAATATTTTAATCAATTTCAAAGAACTTAAAGATGTTCCAAATTTGCAAGAGTTTGAGGGGATTTTAGAAAGTTTATTGTAATTTTAATAGAAACTTTTTTTAAAAATTCAATTTATTGTAGATTTCTTATTTAATTGTTATTATTATTACACAATATTCTTTTTATATAATGCATTATTCTTATATTTAATTTTTTAAATATCCTGACAGTTCCAAAATGTTATGAAGTTTTTTAATTTTGGAAGAAGTTGAGAATCTACAAACATTTACAAATGTTGAAAATTTTAAAGCTTTTCAAACTTCAAAATTTTTTTATATCCTCACAATCTTGTAGCATTTTAAAAACATTATGAAATTTTGAAAAATTTTAGATTACTTGGCAATTTAGAAATTACGAAACAGTTTCAACTTTGAAAAAATGTTCTAACTTCATGTTCAATGGTTTTAAATTTTATAAAATTTTCAACAATTTGAAATATTTTACAAATATTAAAGATCTAAAAAATTCTACAAATTTTCAAACCTTTGAAAAATTTTCAAATTTAAAAAATTAGTGAATTTTGTAAACTTCATTTTAATTTTAATAGCAAATGTCAAAAATTTTCAAGCTTTTGAAATTTCAAAATTTTTTTATTTCCTCAAATTTACAAACCTTTAAAAATTTTCCAAATTCGAAAAATCAGTGAATTTTGTAAAATTTATTTTTATTTTGATAGAAAATAATTTTTCTAATTCATAGTAAATTTCTTATTCAACAAAATATTTTCAAACTTTGTTAAATTTTGAAAATTTCATGAATTTTTTTAAATTTGGAGGATTTTGAGAATCTAGAAGCATTCACAAATGTTAAAAATGTTCAAGCTTTGGTTATTTCAAAATTTTGTATATCTGGACAATTTTATAAAAAATAAAAAATATTATAAAATGAAAATAGATTTAATACTTTCACGATGATTCATTATGTTGAATTAAAATTTAAAGCTTTCTCGGGTTTCAATCGTGTGCAAAACTACGAAACTTGCCGACGTTTCGTGAACATTGCAGTTCA
>JAABKJ010012278.1:0-10554 GCA_011634705.1 Andricus grossulariae
AATGTGTTCGTTAAAGCCAAAGGAGCTTTAACAAAAGAGAAGTCACAATCACCAAATTACAGTTGTCGATGATTTTACCTTTAATTTTAAAAGGTCTGGCCGCAAATTTGGGGGAAATACAAAGACCGAGCGCGAAGCGCGAGATAAATATATTATCGAGCGCAAAGCGCGATGACCAACAGTCGCGCGTATATGTATTAACAGTAACTTCTTCAGACGTGCGCCTTTCATGTGTTTCATATATATTTCTAATCATGGGCTATTTCTACCTTTTTTGTAATTATCTTCTTCTTGATTATTGCTTACAAATAGTCTCCTTCAATATACGAATCTACCAAATGCAGTCAATCGAAATCTATAAGTACAGCAACAAATATAGCTAGCCTACCGCAGTATTTTCGCCTTCACTTTGCCGTCTGAAGAAGTTAAGTGCAAAACAATCAACCAAGACCTAATTGTTAGCGGAAATTAAGATCGAAAATGATTTCCGGTTTCCTCTTTTTATAATCGATTTTCTCCCTCGCTACTCGTGCAGCAGCTTTGTGGTCCATCGCAAAGTTTTCGGCTCGGATGTGCAGCTCGGGCACGCGGCGACGACCGACCTTTCCCGAGTAAGTGGGGGATGCTTTTACCCCTCAAACTACATACCCTGGAAGATCAGTGTGAACGCGAGCCTTGACGCGCGCGGTTACATCCAAGATGGACCATCCACTAGTCTAAGTGGCGAAAATGATCGACAACAAGAAGTATCAACTGAACTTATATCTTCCACAATTATGAGCATCCTAATTAACTTTGAGGATTTTTGAACCTATTTGTAGGTCATCTTTTATTGACAGCTTTTTTTATTTCCTAGTGTACCAGATGATTTAGTAGTGTTTTGATTTAAAACAGTGATGATAAAGTAATAGTTAATAAGTACTTGAAAGTGCTTCTGAACTCGTTGACCAATGTTTGGACAGAAAATCAACTTGAACAATATTCGCTGGATCAGTTATTCTGATAGACTCATTCTTAAAAGGATGGTAATTTTCCACGTGTTTACGAGTGATAATGCTAGCGGATTGTCGGACTCGTTTTGAAAAGTATCAGCATAGCCTGGATCATTTCGTACCTTTTCTCTGTTAGAGTTCCAAATATCCTAAAAAAATAACGGATATTTCCGATGAAGAGAATGAAATGACAAAAACTTCAGTGTGCGACAGTGTGGTTTTAATACTTTAACACAGAAGATTAACACCTAAATCATGTACGGGGAACTTTTTATGATATGGAGCAAAATAATTTAAGTACATTTTAAATTTAGCATGACCAGTTAGGTGCTCATTTGACCTTTCAAATATTTCCCAAAAAGGTAATCAAAACATTATTATTACTATTATTGGAAAGCATATCTTATCTGCAGTTAGTATTTAAAGTGTTATTTTGGATGATTCTTCAAATCTTCATATAGCATTTTTGTTGACATTTGAATATAGTTGTAGAAGCAATTTATTTTAAGATAGGTTTTCTGTTCATGTATACATTCTAGAAAAATCAAATGTGATATTACAATATGAATTTCATTGCTGAATGAAAAATAACTGTCATGTATATTACAATTTGTCAGTCCTGTATATTATAATGTAAAATTAATTTAGACCGATTCGATTTCAAGTAAGATAGGATCTACACTTGAAGTCATAGAATCTCATGGGGACGAAATATGTTGTTTTTAAAGGAATTTGCCTGACAGGTATTTTTTTGATTTGCGACAAAAAATGTTCTATGAAGTTATGCAGCATTTCAATTTTCTTCATGAGACCGAATTTTCTTATTTTTCTTACAAACAACGAAAGATATCAAAAAATGTCTAGATAAAAGTTTTTACGTCTAAAAAAGTTATATGAAAAATATATCTTGTCCTTTACGATATCTTGCATCGTTTACGATGAATATGCCAAAATTATATTTTTAGGAAAAAAGTTTTTTTTGAAAATCCCATCTTTTTTTGCTTCTTCCTTCAAATTTTGAAAACATGAAAAAACTATTTTCTGGGAAACCACCCTTTTTTATTCTACCCAATATTTTTGAGAAGGTTCTACTAATAGAAGAAAATAATCCTATCAGCTTTATGCGGGGTAAACTATTTTTGAGTCCCAAAGAATTTTTTGTCTTAAAAATATAATCTTGGTATATTTTTCTTGAATGATGCAAGATATCGTAAGAAACCAAGAGATATTTTTCGTAGAACCTTCTAAGACGTACAACCTTTTTTGTCAAAATTTTTTCGTATCTATCGTTGCTTGCAAAAAAAAAATGAAAAAATTCGATTTTATGACAAAAAATACTCCTGACGACAAAATTTATTCATTCCATATGAAACTTGAAATATGTATTCATTGTGAATGTGAAAATGCAACAAACTAAATAATGGAAAGAAAAGATCAATCTTTTTGAAAAACAAAGTACAAAAATCAAATACGCACAACTTCGTAAACAATTTTTTTTCGCAAATCGGAAAATTTCAAATGTAAAGCAGATTCGGTTAATAGTTGAATTTAACATTTATAATAACCATTCTTACGCTTTTAATCTGAATATAATAGTAAAAAATACATTTCTCAGCGCACAGTCAAAAAATCTCGTTTTTTGGTGTACTTTTATCATAAAACTGGTATTTGAATGAATCTACTAAACATCGTTTTTCGAGAGAGAACATTTCTGTTACTCAGATTATTATACTTTCGAAGGTTGCATCAAAATATATTTAACACGTTAAAAGTAACTATTCAAAATTGTAGGATTTAGTTTATCATAGGAAGCTCAAATTATTTACATACATGGGTTTGAACTTCAAAAAATTAGAGAGATAAAAGCACCGATTTAAGAACGTTTCATTTAAAAATTCCTATAATTGGTTGAAAATTCCATTTTCAAAGCACAGAAAAACACCGATCCTCAAAAGTACGCAAATCCGGTGTTGCTGTGAGTCACAACAAAAATGAGATACCGGAAAATGAGAATACAGCTATGTTCATGTTACATTTTCACACTTGAAGTATTCTTATTTTGAAAAAAACTTCTTATTTCGAGAAAATAACAAATGAGCTGAAACAGAAATGATCTCACTGTTTTTCTGTGAGCTTTAAACCAAAAATTGTCCAGTTTTGAATAATGGAAATAGTATTTATCCAATCATTAAGGCTTTCAGTAGTTTAAATCTAAAATTGGTTCCTTTGTGCTCGCTTTTGAATCGAGATTATGAAATTATAAGGTTCTTAGTTTTGCAGATTTTACGTTTTCCATAATAATTGTCCACTTTAAGGGCCTTTAAATTAAAATTTTCAATTTGTGAGGTTTTGTTTGCAATATTCATTTATGATCTTTAAATTGAAATTTAAAGTTGTTTAATTCTTTGCCCTTGCAACAAATGTCAAAAGAAAAAGGAAACGGGAAGGAGGAAACTAAGAAAGAGAAATGAGTTAAAAGTGATTTTTAACAAAACGAGTCACCAGCAGGCGCAAAATGAACAGTTGAATATGTGTAAGTACATAAGAAAAGAGCTGACATGGTTGGGTATACAAGCGGATAATTTTTCGACATTTGAAGCACAAGAAGAACACTTTGCGTTGAAAAACGAGTCGCTGGGGCATTCTTTAATTTTGCACTTTAAAAAACGGATTGTGGATTAACACGCATCCATAGTTGGCGAGTGCTTTAAGCACAGGAAATATATTTTTTCTTTCTATAGGAAATATATATACCTCCGGTTTCTTCCCGGACATGAGTATGGCAGTGGTTTTGAGTATTACTCCTTGTGTTATCCTCCACTCGAACCCGAAAATGATAATTTTGATCCTGATTCAGAAGAACGCGAATATATCTGAAAGATATAGGGCAGACCATAAGGGCCATTTTCATATGGACATAAGGATATGACTTGACAATTATCTTTTTTTTTTAATTTAACACTTTTAATTTTGCCACTTGAAAAATTAAACGGTTTCAAAAGCTAAGACTTACACACCTGGCGTTCTGTTTTTAAGGAGCGGAAGAAAAAATCTAAATCTGAGAGTTATTTTTGGTTATTTATCACATCAATTTTAAATCTGAAATTTTCCTACATACATACGCATATAAATACAGGAGGAGTATTCAGTCGAGACGGTTATTGCAAAAATAAGAAAAAGTTTAAGTATCTTTACATTTTCATTTTCTGCCGCATGGAAGAGGAAATTCCACGTATTATGTAATGCCTTTTTTAAATTGAGCTGAAGCCCCAGAGGCAGGATGAAGCTACTAAAAAAGGGATATTTTAACTACTAGGAGCGTATGTAAAGTAAATTAAGTATTTTGTGTATCAAGAGAAGCTCTACAGAATTGATGCTTCCGACAGACGAGCCAAAGTGAAAAAGAAAAAAGAAGGTTTGCTGTAAATTCTTTAAATTTTATCAAAGAAACTTAAAGTTTGGTAGACTATTTCTATGTAAATTTGAACTACTTCTCATTTCAGAAATATATCGAAAAAATGCTTCTCGTTAAAAGGGAATTTTAGATTAGTAGTATAATGAGATTTCCAATGCATGTAAATATCCACGGTATTGTCAACAATAATATATATATTATCTTATCCTCAGAGAGAAAACAAATAGTAAAAAGCATTTGAGGTCAAATTGCTGTTGCTAATCTCTGCATGCAAAAAAGTGAAGATCGGTAACGCTAAAAGAAAAATCACTATTTTTTCATTCTACCCATACCTATCCTTATATTTTTTCATGCCGAGATTAGCCCCAACATTTTCAACTGAATTTCTTTTCACCCTTTGTTTTTTCTTGCCTACGATTCTATAAGAAATTATTCTCAACGCAATAACTAAGACTCTCTGTAAAAAAGCTTTATTTCACTTACTTGAACACCGCCACTCAGAGAACTGACCTCTTGTGTTGAAAGGATGTCTCTTGTAAAAAATATATTTTCGTGGTTCGAAACAAAACACGTATAAGGACAATGCTTTCAAACTTTTTCTCTAAGTGGTATAAATCACGGAGCTGATTCTGCGATCTCTCAAATTTGTAGTAAAGCAAACTCATGTATCGTAAACCTGAATAATGAGATCGACCTTTTTAACACATCTGCCTCACAGTTCAGAATCTTGCTTCCTGACACGATATTATTACCCGGGTGGTACTAACTTATATAACTTATCTCACTTGCGATTAGGCTTAAGTATTCTTTTTAGTTACAAAATTTGCGTGTACCAAAGAGATCTGCCTGTTCACTGATTTAAATAAATGCCCTTAATAGCTTTCAAACATGAAAAGCTACAGCTAAACAGTTTAAGCGTATTCGCTTTTTTTTCAAAATCAACGTTTTTGTAAACTTCATATGGCTTTCTAATAATTTTTTCATCTCACATTAAATACACATCGTACTAGATATTTGTTGACGTAGATTTTCTCTTCATGTCTTCAAATCACGAAGTATAACTCCGCCCCGGAGTCTTTATCAAGAATAGCTGACGCCTGAGTATTTGAAACGTGCAAACGACAACCTTGGAAGCCAGAAAATAACTCCGCAAATGTTGAGGAAAAAAAGAAATAAAGGGATCCTAACGAGAGAGTGAGAGCGTACGATGCCGCGTCGCTTTCGTTTGTCGTACATGAAAACGTACATTTTTCTCACCCTACTTAACCCGCGTCTCTTCGTCGTTTACTTTTTTGAGTTGATGAAAAAGTGAAGTGCTTATAATGTTCACGAGAAAGTGGAAGTCAAGCTGTGAAGTTGTAACGAGTTATGTTGTCATTTTTTATTTTTAAAAAAACGTAGACCTGTGATAATGTCATGCTTCTGACTTAAAATGTGTACGTCTGAACTGAAAGGGCACACTTTTTCATTATGCATACATATATATATATATATATATATATATATGAAAGCGTCTCATGCAAAAGAACGAGATGGATATTTCGGATAAAAAAAAAACCTAATTGCGGTAATAGTTAAAGTAGCAGCAAACTTGCAAAAATCTTCAACAAAAATGTCGCAACCACTTAAACCATTCACTAATATTGAGGCAAGATTTCTGCAAAATTAAAATCTCTTCGTCGTGAAGCTAACAAGAAACGTCACCGTGTCAATTTTGATCGAAAGCCAGATTAAATTATTGCAAGCAATTTTCAACTACAATAGACATCATCAGTTTATTGTTATTGTCGATGTGGAAGTGGTGTATTTTTTATTCAAACAAAAATTTCATTTTACTTCCAATGAAAAATTGTACTCAGGGATTAAGAGTAATTTTGAGCTTATATTATCCATCAATCTCGCGAAGTTGCACAGTAATTTTTTTTCTATCAGTTTCAATCCTTGATATTGCGAGTTAAGGTTAACCCTTTTTCTCGAAGTCATTGTGAGTAGAGTAAGAATACCTAATACTCACTATTTTTGAGCAAACGACTGCAAATAATAAAAATATGAGGTTTTGTAATATTAAAAATATAATTTTTCGAAAAGCTGTCTCTTTTTAACTTCATTAAATTTTGTGGTATGTATGCTAGCCTAATTTCAAATAAGAAATGTGTTTTTCTGAATTAATTTTGCGTTATTTGGTTAAAAAAAGTGTAATTTCTAAAAAATGTGATGGCTCTCATTTTCAATCTTCTCAGATTACCAAATTTTTTTTGCGTGACTGCTTTTTCATAACTTGTCGAAGTTATAAATGTCTTGTTTTTCGAAGTATGGTTTATTTAAACGTAGAAATGGTGATAGTCCATGGAGAAAATTTTAGAAAATGTAAAATAAAAAGTTTATGATGGTACAAATTTCAAAATGGAATATATAAAACGTGTATGGAGTTTTTTTTTCAAAGTCAAAGAAGATATTTATGTCATAAATTGTTTCAGAATATTTGAATTTGAAAATTGATTGAAAAAAGTAGTTATGCTAAAAATATACGTAATCCCTTCGATCCTATGATAAATAATAAATGTTTAATATGAAGTTTTTTTCCATGACTATAATATAACACGTATACCATAATTACTGAAGAAAAAATTTTATTGTACTAAGAAAGTACTGCCTTACGTCAGAATATGGGTTTTAAAATTAAATTTAGATGAATTTTGCGTATAACTTTCTTTGAAGAACGTGAATAAAGTCTTACGAATCTTGCTGGATCTTAAAATTTTCAATTTTTATGACATGAAATAAGAAAGTCAGAAGAATAGAAACTGCTCGGCCAGAAAATGATAAAACTTTACGTGGAAAAGGAAACTTTTATGGGATTGTAAATGTGGTGATTCAATCATAAATATTGCGGTTTTGTAGTATAGATTATGACTTGCGGGATCAAGTATATATCGTTAACTGAATTATTTATCACAACATAAAATTGTAACCAATGTGAACGATTTTATAAATCGAAGAAGTATTAAAACATTATTAAAGCTATATTTCGTCTTTTACTAGTATGACAATGCCCAAAATAATGCAGAAAATAAATTGTAATAGTCATTTCCGGATTTTTTTGCTTCTATTGACTTGAAATTCGATATTTTTCAAGTGTATATTTTTATTTCGCCAACCAATAACTTTATATTATTTATTAAATTTCGTTATTTTTGTATTTACATTTTTTTATGCAAGTTACCTAAAAAATGTAAATTCTTCCTGTTAAGTGATTAATCAACGTAATCAAGGACGTGGATTTGGAAAAGGTTAGTGAGGGGTTATTCGCTCGACGTAAATTAAGACCATCTTAATTGAAAGGCCAACACCGGCGCGAAAGGTTTTTATTGAAGTGGACTGCGCGTAATTACAACTGCCGAGAGAACACTTGGGAAGCATAACGTGCAAAGCAGACGGCAACGTGAAACGGACAGGAAAATCACCGTACATTTTGAAGCGTCAGGCAAGTCATTGAAACAAAATTTCGTCAAGTAACCACGAAGCTCTAATTGCAAAAGTCTCTGCATGAGAGTAACCATTGGATTTAACTTTCCACTCATTACCACCAACAAACTAGACATGAAAAATATATTCAATTTGAACATATAAAGTAATAATCATAATTATGAATTATTACTACATAAGAAAAGTTCCAGCTTGTTTTTATAATAAGACTGGATTGAAAAACTACAAACAGCGAAAAATTATTTTTTTGTACATATTTTGAAAAGAGTTTTTCCCGTCGCGTCGTGGTTTTATGTTTCTTCGTTAAATTTGTACACGTCTTAAATGATTAATGATTTACTTTTCAAAAGATAAAAGAAAGTTGCATTTCGTTCAGATATTAAATATTCAAGAAATTTTAAAAATTAAGTAAGCGCTGAATAATGGAGAAATAAATAAATCGGGAATTCTCTACATTAAGTCTCCGAGTCGATGGGGCATCTGGAAAACGTTCATCTTCGGTGAAACCGACTGAAAGAAATTCAGTTCACGCAGGTGCGCGATAATTCGCCATAATTAGATTTCTTGCCAGTCTCTATAAACGCGTTATTGTGAATGCATATAATGCAATTATAAGAGCGAGTGAAAATCATCAAAATTTTGTTGAGGAATTATGGCAACCTCAAAATTTGGAATTTTATTTCTTATATAAGGGCGTTTTCATGAAAAGTGTAATTTTCAGCACAAAAAAAAATATAGACAAAAGACTTTGGATCACATATTTCGAACTTTTTTATGCATTATGCATTGATAAAGAACAACCAAAAATTTCTGACTCAATTTTAAAAATTTATTTGTAGCGATATGAATGTATAACAGAAGATCATTTCATGTTATGGTTTATGTTTGTTATGTGTGTACATAATAGTGCTCATCGTGGTGTGAAAGTTAAAAATTATAAAATATTTAAAACAAAAAATGATATGTGTGTTTCTGACAGAAAAAGTAACCTTCAATGGAAACGCCCATAAACAAAGACTTCCAGACATTTGAATAATGTTTATTTAGACAGAAAACGTATCGAGCTTAAAGACTTTATTTGCGTACATACGTTTTCATACAGAAAACTAAGAGCAGAGAGTAAATATGCGATACAGCGGAAATAATTAAAAAATTACAATTTTGCTATGGCTATTTTTTAATCGCTCTAGTATCAGCACCATTTTTCGAATGTATCGAGCGAATTGAAACTAGTACTGAGGGATTTCTCGCTGAAAAAACAGCAAACTAAATACTGCTATCTCTATATTGATTTCTCCTTTTGAGTTCTAAGATTTCCCTATGAAAGCGTTCACATATGATGTCACGATTTGGGGATAGGGGGTGTCTTTTAAACGTTACCTGCATGTATAAGCATATGGAAACTAGAAAACAAACATATGTGGTACGCGCGCGATATTCATAAATAAATTATATTTTAATAAAAAATTATACTTGATAATGATAGATAATATTTTTGATAATTAATAAAAATTAATATTTTGAAATTGGGAATAATATACAATATTTGTTCAATATATAGACAATCAAGCGAAGGGAATGTTTTCAGCATCAGTCGGATGCGAGCACACAAACGCGAGTCTCCGACTGGTGCTGAAAACATTCCCGAGCCCTAGAAAGTCGTAAAGATATCCTCTGAGCCGAATACGACACTTATTTGGTCACTTTTCATGACTATGGGTCGGTTCCACAATCTGGCTTTTTGACTCGTTGACAAAAGGGCCACAAGACGCACGAAACCAGGTTTCAAACGACAAGTCATACTTATCGTTTTGAAACGATCAAAGCCTCTCTGTCTATTTCATACGATTGAAAGAGGTTTTGAAAAAGTCGTTTCTAATTCGATTAAATGCCGTTGCCTATATTATATGGTAGAAGGAGACGTCCGATTGTATAAGGAAGCATCGAAATCCCCCTGCCACAGACCTCTAAGAAACATGACTATCTATTCAAACCGCTTAAGAAGCGAGTTTGTGGGCCCGCTTTCGAATTCATGGAAAAATTTGAAAAAGTTACTTTTCAATTTGCATAAGGATTTCGAGGCTTTTTCTTATTTGAAGGGATGATTTGTAGATTAGAATTTAAATTTAACAAAGGAAGTGCCATGTAGTATGCTATTTTTAGATTTATAATTTATGTGCATAAGGGTCATTACTCCAAAATAAAATTGTGAAGTTCTTGAGACACAATATTTGACCAGTTTTGATAAACACGAGGTCAACATGTTTAACGCCGATCTTGTGGCCTAGAAAGATAAACCTTTCACCTGGCCGAAATTTGGTTGTTGTATTTTATTTTTTAAACTTATTGAAAAATAAGCTTTTCAAGCGCTTTCTTGAAACGAAAAACATGCATTTTCGATCTTTTTCGCAAAGGAAATTTATTTTCTATGAATTTCATCATTTTTGGAAATGTTTTTATACATATTTTAAAATGAGAGTATTTGACGAGAAGTTGTGGGCTCCGGAAGCTACGAGCATGATTGCTTGAAGCAACTAAGCCCGACGCAACTGGAGCATGTACGTCACCCAGCTCTGCTCCTTCGGTCCTAGAAGGTAAGCAAGAGCGGGAAATTTACGCGAGACAACATCGTTCAACACTGTTCCTTGGAGTCAGGTCTCT
>JAABKJ010012279.1:0-10554 GCA_011634705.1 Andricus grossulariae
GGTATGGAAGATAAAGGAAGCTGGCAAGAGAATGTGATAAAGATTCTAGGAGAGGAGGGTTTGGGGGAAGAGTGGATAAAGGAGTTAGAGGAGGCTAGGAGAGCGAATGAGAAAGATTAAAAGGATGGATGAAAAAAAGTGGCAAAATGGAGGTACAAGAGAAGTGAAAGAAAAAGGAAACGGAAGTCGCTCAAACTAGAAGCGTAAAGATTTGTTTGACAAAGTTGTTCGAGTTTCAAGAAACAAAATTATGTATCAACTAAAAAAGAGGAATTTCAATGTTTCAACAAACTAAATGAATTTTTTACCGAATAGTTGATTTTTTAACTCAAATGATGAATCTTCAACTTAAATGGTTACATTTTTAGTTAGAAGATAAATTTTTCAGTAAAAAAGAACGACTTTTTAACCAAACAGTTTTGTTTTCAACCAATAAGATCAGTTTTCAAATAGAAAGATGAATTTTCAAACAAATACTTAAATTTTCATCAAGCATGATAATTTTTCAAACAAAATATTTAAATTTTCAACAAAATAGATGACTTGTCAAGAAAATAGATGACTTTTCAAGAAAATTAATTAATCTTTGAAGAAAATAGTTGAATTTTTAAACAAGCTAATAAATTTTTCAGCCAAATAGACGATTTTTCCACAAAATAATTAAATTTTTAAGCAAATGGTGAAATTTTCAACAAACGAATTCATTTTTCAACAAAATAGTTGAATTTTCTACAAACGAATTTATTTGTCTGCAAAATAGATCAAATAGCCACAAAATAATTGAATTTTTAACCAAATAGCTGAATTTTCAGTAAACGTATTAATTTTTCAACAAAATAGTTGAATTTTCAACAAATAAGTTGACATTTTAATCAAATAGTTAAATTTTCAACTAATTAATTTTCAACAGAATAGTTGAATTTTAAAACAAACTGATTAATTTTTAAGCCAAATAGATTAATTTTCAAACAAATAATCGAATTTTCAACCAAATCGTTCATTTTTCAACAAAATAGTTGAATTTTCAGCAAACAAATCAATCCATGAGAAAAATATATAAAATATCAACAAAATAATTGAATTTTTAACCAAATAGTTGAATTTTCAGCAAACATATTAAGTTTTCAACAAAATATTTAAATTTTCAACAAAATAGTTGAGTTTTCAACAAAATAGTTGAAATTTTAATCCAATAGTTGAATTTTCAACTAATTAATTTTTGAACAAAATAGTTGAATTTTCAAAAAAATTAATTAATTTTTCAGCCAAACAGATGAATTTTCCAAAAATTAATTGAATTTTTGACCATATAGTTAAATTTTCAATAGACGAATTCATGTTTCAACAAAATAGTTGCATTTTCAACAAACGAATTAATTTTTCAGCAATATAGATGAAATATCAACAAAATAATTGAATTTTTAACGAAATAGTTGAAGTTTCAGTAAGCTTATTAATTTTTTAATAAAATAGTTTAATTTTCAACAAAATAGTTGACATTGTAATCAAATAGTTGAATTTTTAGCAAACTTATTCATTTCTCAACAATATAAATGAATTTTCAACAAAATAATTAATTTTTCAAGAAAATAGATGAATTTTCAACAAAATTGTTGAATTTTCAACTAACTACATAATTTTCAACAAACTAAATAATTTTTCAACAAAATAGTCGAATGTTTAAACACATTCGTTTTTCAGCACAATAGAATTTTTAACCAAGAAGATTAATTTTCTACCAAAAAAGAAGAATTTTTTAACAAAATAAGTGAATTTTTAAGCATATATTTGATATTTTAATTAGAAAAGATCACTATTTAAATATTTATTTTAAAATTCATATATATTTCAACCAGTAATAATTTTAAATCAAATAGAAAACAGTTAAATTCAACCACAACTACTAATTTTCAACAAAATCGTTGAATCTTCAACCAAAAAACAAAAAAACAAAAAAAAAACAATTTTCAAGAAATGAGTTGCATTTCCAACCAAACCGGATTAATTATTAATCGAGATGATGCATTTTATTCCAAAAAAGACCAATTCTTAACATAATACATGAATTTTAAACCAAATATTTGATTTCTCAACTAAAAAGATCAATTTTTAATTGAAGATATCAATTTTCAACACAAAATGTCTTAAAATAAAAACTAGTTTTACTTCCTAAAGTTTTCTATAAATTTAGAAATTGTAAGAATACATCAAGATAAGTGAAAATCTTTTAAAATCCCTCCAATGTAAATAAATCTCAATTTATTGATTAAACTTCTCTAAAAAAATAACCATTCAAATCCTTGAAGATTCAACAAAATTTTTTGAAGCAAGTAAAATATTATGAAATACCGCAAAATCCCTCAAAATGTTAAAAATTGATAGAAAATTAAAAAATGTGCAACTATCAAGTGTTACAATTCGATATTTTCTTCTTCTGTTTCTTCTGTATCTTATGTTAATATCACAAGTTGAATAATTGGCTTCTTAATTATTGTGTATCTTAAACCAGTGGTCAACAATTCATTTCAGTTTTTCTTATCCACAAACATTTTATGGTCCTTCGAGCCGGATTCTTTCAAACAATCCATGAGTTTTGTCCAAAATTGCCGCCGCAACGTACTGGACAAATTCTTTTGAATGCTGAGTGATTATTGTGCAAAAAATTGCCTTTGTAACGAACTGGAAAATTAGTGACTGTGAAGTGAAAAACAAAAACTGTGAACTGTGAAGTTTTCATGCTTTTTCCATAATAAGAATCGACGAAGGCAGCCAGTACTAACCAGAAAAAAGCTTCCATACACCGCGCTCAAATCTCTCAGCAGTTTTGAACTTTCACGTTCAAGGGAAAAACATACAATCAGATAGAATTGTCATCTCAATTCAAAATTTAACATTCGGATCATCTGTACCGGCGAGGAAGTTCTACGTCCACCACCTATAATTTGCTCAAACCCAAGTAAGTCTAGTGAACTACCCTTCGTATCCAATCCATTTCATTTGTCTCAGCATTCATTGCTTATCGTTGGGTAGGTTGCTTATTACGTCAAATTTGAATTAAAAATGTTCGAAAAAGAGGAAGAAACTCCTGATTCAGATGGGATCATAAAAAAGAAACTATGGCAACGCTAAAAGTGAAACGTAATCAAATAAAACGCTCGTTAACTCCTTCCAAAATTTCACTTTCCTCTATAAATGAAAATACTGATTTTGCAGTACTTAATCTCGAACAACGGTGAGAAATTCATCTCAAACTTTGGGACAAGTTCGACGCGATTCAAACCAAATTAGAAGATGATGTTATAGATAAAGACGCGATTGAACAACCTGATGTAGTGAGAATCTCATTCAAAAATCGATTTCATGCGATCACCGGTCAATTCAGAAAATACAATAAAAATCCCATGCCTCTTGCCAATCAGGCCAGTCAGACTGTTTCGAATCAGTGTCAAGATTTGTCTCCGTCAAACTTTGAGACAGGAAATCCACAATTTGCAACTGCTTTGAATCAGGCTGCGACTATGCCTGCGACAAGCTCACAATCGGGTGATCAGGGTCGACTGAACGAAACTATTTCTGAAAATTCAATGAAGAGCAAAACTCAACACATTTTATTGCCAGGTTTCAACTTCCAAAGCTTCAAGCACCTATTTTTCATGGGACCTCTCACTTGTGGCTCACGTTCCGCGATTCTTTCAAATCCATGTGTCAAGACAACCCTGTTCTTTCTCCTATTCAAAAATTTCATTATATCAAAACTTGCCTGAAAGACGAAGCAGCAGACGTTATAGCATCACTTGAAATAATTAGAATTAATTATCAAGTCGCTTGGGATCTTTCAACAACGCGTTATGATAATCGCAAATTTATAGTCGAAAGGCACGTTCAAGCTTTATCTGAAATTCCTTATATGTCAAAGGAATTCTCCGCGGGCGCATTGATGGATCACATGCAGAAAAGAATGAGGGCTCTTAAAGTTCTCGGTCGACCAGTCAATCATGCATGACTACTACTCTCGATTCCAATTCAGAGAAATCGCAAATATTATGTATACTCTGTGAACGTACTCATTATCTTTACGCTTGCGAACAGTTTAAAGTTTGGTCTCCGCAAAAGCGCTACGATATCGTTCGTAAATCATCAATTTCTCATAATTGGCTTCTTGCAAATCATCACACAATAGATTGTCAAAGAGGCCCGTGTCAAACGTTTCATGGACGTCATGATACACTCTTGCATTTTAGTCAAGAAGAACCCGTAGAGAAAGACTCAAACGCGAAAGAAACAACTTGAAAAAGCATTACTACTGCTTGCGCAAGTTTTCAGCCTCCAACCCAAAGCCAGGTCATTCTCGGGACAGCGATAGTTGATATTTTAGACAGCACGGGTCAGTATCTTTCTTTTCGGGCCTTTCAAGATTCATGTTCTTAGTGCAATTCCATCACGGAGAAACTCGCAAATGTTCTAGGTCTCCGAAAGAAAGAAATCAACGCAAAATTAAAGGGAGTTGAAAATCTTTAATCCCGAATAAAATACGTTACTTCTACTGAAATTAAATCGCGCTACGGAAAAGTAGATCTTAACCTCTCATTTTTAGTTTTCCAAGTAATTTCAGAGTTGATTCCCGCGATTTCTAGTGATGAAAGTTCTATACGAATTCCGGAACAGATTTTTTAGCAGATCCGGAGTTTCTAAACCATCAGAGATCGATATTTTGATAGTCGGCGAACATTTTTACAATATTATGCGCGCTAGTCAAGTTAAGGTCAAGGGACAATGTGTACTTTTCCAAAAGACTGATCTCCGCTGGATCTTTGCGGGACGGTACGTCAGCCCTCAAGTACCCAAAATCTCTATCGCAACCACAATCGCGCGTAACTTGCAATTCGATTAAATTTAGGAATTTACCATCTTGTGGGAATTAGGATATGAACATTCCTCGAAAATACTTTCAGAGGAAGAGCGAGCCGCGGAAGACCATTACAAAAATACAACTGAGCGCGATGAGTCTGGTCGTTACGTGGTTAGGTTACCGTTTAATGATAAAAAAGATTGACTTGGAGACTCTCAGAACGTAGCCTTTCAAAAATTTTTTGCGTTTGAAAAAAGATTCGCAACGAATCCCGAACTCAAATCTCAGTACACAGACTGTATCGAAGGTTATTTCGATAAAGGTCATATGTCTCTTGTTAATAATCAGGACCTTCCGTGGGCTGGTAATAATCTTCCTCACCACGCCGTAATGAAGGCCGACAGCCTACAACTGGAACAAAGATCGAGTATAAAGACTCCGCTAAAACCACAACCAGGGTCTCTTTAAATGACACTCTTTTAGTAGGACCCACAATACAAGAAGATCTTTTTTCCATCGTTACCGATTTTAGATCGTTTCCAGTCGCATTTACTGCTGATATTAAGCAAATGTGTCGACGAATTAGGATTTCCCCGGAAGGCAGTTTTTATCAAAAGATTTTATGGCAAAACGAACCCGATAAACCGTTTTAAATCTACGCTTCAAACACGGTTATATTCGGTACGTCATGCGCTCTGTTTCTCGCATTTCGAACGTTGCATCGACTTGCCGACGATCAGCAAGAATCTTTTACTCTTGCGGCTACTATTTCAAAACGAAATTTTTATGCCCACGACCTGTTGACCGGAGCGCAATCAGGGCAAGCGGTGTTACAATTAAAAAAAGATTTAATCAATATTTTACGACGAGTTGGATTCAATCTACGAAAGTGGAGATCGAATTGTCCCACATTATGCCACGAATTTTCAAACGAATCAGTTGATCCTTACCTCTCTCTCGATCCCTCAAAAACAATAAAGGCGTTAGGAATCCATTGGGATCCAACAACCGACTCTATTCTGTATACGGTCAATTTAACATCTTCGACGGCTTCAGCAACAAAGCGATTGATACTCGCTCAATGTACCAAACTGTTTGACCCGCTAGGTTTGTCGGATCCAGTCATTCTCGTTGACAAAATTTCAATCCAACAACTTTGGAAACTCCAATTGGGTTGGGATGATCCAGTTCCAATGGAAATTCAGGACAAATGGTTCGATTATGAATCGCAATTGAGGTTACTCAACTGCATCAGGTATCTGCAAAGCATAACTCTTAAATTTTCAGACGAGGTGCAATTGCATGGTTTCTGAGACGCGAGCGAAAAGGCCTATGGTGCTTGCCTTTATTTTCGGGCGACTGATACCCAGGGCTATCACCATTGTGCTCTCATTTGTTCAAAATCGCGTTTCGCGCCAATAAAAACCAAGACTCTGCCAAGATTAGAGTTATGTGCCCCTACTTTTCTTGTACAATTGTACAATGCGACAGTTCGCTCGCTTCAAATTAAATTTGCAAAGACTCTTTTTTGGTCAGACGCAACCATTGTCTTGAACTGGATCAACACCCCACGACATACGTTGCCCACATTCGTTGCCAGTCGAGTCGCTGAGATTCAAGTAACGACTGAGTCTAAAAATTGGCGTCACGTGCGTTCGATTTCTAATCAAATGACAGTTCAGAAACGCAGCTATCAGAAAATGTCTCTCTCAAGGTTACGCAACAAGATTTTAATCCTTTTTTGAGGTATAGTACATTTTAAAAGCTTGAAGTAATTGTTGCTTATCGGTAGATTTTTTACGAACACAAAATTAAGAACAAAGCTTCCAGATTTCAAAGTACACTTTCAAAGGACGAATTAAATTCACCTCACAATGTAATTATCAGCAAAATTTAAGCCAACACGTTTTCTGGCGAGCTGGTCTTATTATCAAAAAAAGAAAATCTCAATCGAAACAGTGTGCTTCTCTGTCTTAACCCTTTTTTAGATCAAGGCATAATCAAGGTAGAAGGTAGATTAGACAGATCAGCTATTCTCGAGTCACAAAAACACACTATCGTCCTTCCGAAAAATAATCATATCACAAGAATTATTATTAAAGATGAAAATTTACGTCGATTGCATGCAGGAGTCGATGTCACACTCTACGGGGTGCGCGAAATGTATTGGCCACTGGATGGGCGAAATTCTGCTCAGCACGTGAGACGACAATGCGTGAAATGCTTTCGGGCAAAACCTCGCAGAGTTAATTATCCGATGGATGAATTACCACCGAAGCGAGCAACGTTCACTCGGCCCTTCTCTCATGTGGATGTTGATTATTGCAGACCTTTTTTCACAAAGAAACATCGTCATAGAAATCGTACTAAAATGAAGACATATGTATGGATTTTTGTATGTCTCGCTACAAAGACAGTTCACTTAGAACTTGCTAACGGTCTAACATCAGAAGACTTCCGCGCATGTTTAAAACGTTTTTTGCCCAGAGAGGACTCGCTTCTTCGATCCATTCAGATAACGGAAATAATTTCGTAGACGCGAGTAACGAACTACGGGAATTATACAGACAAGTAAGCTCACTGGTGCAGAGTGAAAATTTTAGACAGTGTATTTCGAAAAAAGAAGTTACCTGGCATTTCATGCCTCCCAGAGCTCCTCACTTTGGTGTTCTCTAGGAAGCCGGAATCAAATCATTTAAACACCCTTTTACAAGAATAGCAGGAAACTCTCTTTTGATGTATGAATTACTTCACATGTACGTCGTGGAAGTCGAAGGCATCCTGAACTCCCGCCCTCTGACTCCACTTTCACCCGATCCCAACGATTTACTTCCTTTGTCTCCAGCAAATTTTCTTGTGGTTAGTTCTGTGACTAGCTTACCTGAAGATGAATTACGTCATACGCCAGCCAACAGGCTAATTTGCTGGCTAGTCGCCCAGCAGATGCGGCAACATTTTTGGGAAAGGTGGCACAAGGAGTATCTTAATGAATTAATCTCGCGCAGCAAGTGGCATTCAGCCACCAATCAAGGAGACATCAACATTGGACGACTTATAGTCGTGAAGAAGACAACCTCCCTCCGCTGAATTGGAATCTTGCTCGCATTATCGAGATGCATCCTGACGAGACGGAGTTGTACCAAGTGGTATTAATGCATGGTAGACGCAATAATTTCTTATCATATATTTACGATATCTTTTTCAATTTAGAATTACTATCAACGGAAATATTTTATGTGTATTCACTCAAGTTATTCAATTACAGTTTTCTATCTGAATTGTGATCAAACAATGGAACTTCATCGATATTTTGTCACTTTTTTTTTAATATCCTTTAACTGTTCATAATATTCTAGTTTTGAACGTAGACCGTTGCAAATTTAACTATTTGTTGAAAATACGTTTTTTGGTTGCTGAAAATTAATCTGTCAACTAAAAATTTAACGTTTCAATTTTTGTTAGTGAATTTATATTTTTTCGTCAAAAATTCAACTATTCGGTTAGAAATTCGTGTAGTTTGTTAAAACATTTTTTTTTTAGAAAATTAATCTTCTCATTAAACATTTCAATTTTTTGGTTGAAACTTTTGAAAACTTGAGAATTTTGTTGAAAAGCATCTTTTTGGTTGAAAAGTCAACTGTTTTGTTGAAAATTTGTCTTTTCAATTAAGGATTTAACTATTTTGTTGAAAATTCGTTTTTTCGTTCAAAACTAATTTTTAACTAAAAATTTGACTGTTTCATTTTTGATTATTTTATTGTCTTTCATTAGAAATTCAACTTCTTGTTTAAAAATAATGTAGTTTGTTGAAAATGTTGTCTTTTTTGTAGAAAATTAATCTTCTTGGTTGAAAACTCCTCTTCTTTTGTTTGAAAATTCAAGTTTTTGGTTGACACATAATCTTCTTTTTCTTTAAATCAAACAAATTTGTTAAAAAGTATGATTTTTGGTTAAAAAGTTAACTGTTTTTTTCAAAATTCGTCTTTTCAGTGGAGGATACAACTATTTTGTTGAAATATCATCTTTTTTGGTTGAATGCAACTGTTTTTTATTTAGAATTGTGATCTGTTTTCCTTGAAATATTAAATGGTTTTGGATTCCAGCGCAGCCATAGAGTCATTTTTGCACAACTTGGGAATAAAAACAATATTGAAAAAATATTGTTATTATATTAGTAGACGAAAAAAATAAACATCAAATTATTTACATTTATCTGATCAAAACCATAACATGAAAAAATATTACGTTATTTGTCGAGAATTAATAGTTTTTGGGTAAAAATTAATTTTTTGTTGGAAAATTGAACAATTCCGTTACAAAGTTTTTTTTCAGAGTTCATTATTTTAGCTGTAAATGCATCTCTTTTGTTAGAGATTGAAATGTTTTGTTTAAAAATCGTTGCATTCGGTTGCAAACTTATTATCTTTTCAGTGAAAATTTGGCTATTCCAGTTAATGATTCATCATCTTAGTTGCAAATTCATGTCTTTGGTTGAAAATTTAACTATTTGTGGAAAATTTGTTCTTTTCTGGTGAAAATATAATTTTTAAACCTCGAAAACATAGGATATGACCAGTTTGCATTGAAAAAATATATGTTTTACATAAAATTACGAATTCACTGATTTTCTTTGAGGTTAGGGACGAAGCGTCATAGAACCACAACGACTCCGGATTCGTACTCAGCGACCTCGAAAATATAGGATATGATCACTTTTCATAGGTACGAATCATGTTTCACCTGAAATTAGCGATTTTCATGTTTTTTGAGGTCAGGGACGAAATATGACGTGATGGAGCCAAACGGACCCCGAATTTGGATTCAGCGACCCCGAAAACATATTATAGACATAGTCAGACCATAAATGAAAGAATGATTAAAACTTTCAATTCAAATATCGAAATTCTTAATTATGGACTGAAATATTAAAATACATAGTTTTGCCACGTATAAGAAAACAATACTCCGTATTTCTTTGAGGAATTTCGAAAATCAGTGCACATGGGGCACATTCATTATTTCTGAATTCAAACTGTAACGACGTGATGGCACTCCTAGCACGCCAAGGTTTTTGACAGCGAAAATATGACCACCAAAATCGCCATCTGGACGTATTTCATTAGCATTATGGTAACCATATCCCATTGTGGCTACATATAAAATAGAGTAGGCAGGACCTCCGAATGTGCATGAACTGACTCTGGCTGCACGTATGCCAATAGATCGCCGCACTGCTCTTGTATGTGGATCAATTTCAAGGACCTGAGGAAAAGTAAAGAAAATTCTTTCTATTCAAAGTTTCATTTTTGGAAATATATATCTTTAAAGAGATTGAATCCTTACTCGTGAACCTCCAAAAATCGGCACCCAGAGGAAACCTCTTCTATCAATTGCAGGACGACCCGGATGACCTTGTATTTGATGCTCGGCAAAGTAAGGTCTCAAGTCATAGATGACTTCTCTACTATCAGCTAAAACAATGATTTAATTATGAGTTGAATTATGAAAACTTACATTTCCATTCAATGTATCCATTGACACTGTTAGAAAAATCTGTATTAAATTTAATACAAATGTACTGTTAGAAGTGTTTGCAATTTTAGTATACATGGGCATATTAAATTTCCTATATGTTTACTAAATTCATTACACTTTCTAATTTTAGTATACTTACGTATACTAAATTTCTTTTATGAAGTTATATG
>JAABKJ010012280.1:0-10554 GCA_011634705.1 Andricus grossulariae
ATTATAAATTGCACCTTCATATCAGTAATTACGTAATTTGTGATTCAAGGTAAGAAATAGAATAGTAATGCGTATATTTATTGAATAGCTGATTTTAATAAGATGAATTCTTAACAAAATAAATAAATTTTTAACCAAATAGTTGAATTTTCAACCAAGAAGATTAATTTTCTACCAGAAAGGACGAATTTTCCAAAAAAGTCCCATACATGGATATGATTTTATTTTATGAACAATGGATATGATTTTATTTGAATAATTTTCATTTTATATTTATTTCGTTTCTAAATTCTTCAACTAAATAATTGCATTTTTACACTAAAAAGATCAATTCAACCAAAAATCTATTAGTTGAATTTTCATTCAAGAGAATTATTTTTAAATAAAAAAATAATAATTTTCTACAATACAGTTGAATTTTCAGTTTAAAAAACTACTTTTTCATTAAAAAATACGAATTTTCGACTAAAATTATGAATCTTTAACCAAAAAAATTAACTTTTAAGAAATTAGTTCTCAACTTTCAACCAAGAAGTTGAATTTTCCACCTAAAAAGATGAATTTTCAACGAAACATGTAATAGTTAATATTCAATTAAAAAGTTTTAATTCAAAATCAACAACATTTGGATTTTACTAACAAAAACGAATTTCCAACAAATTAACAAATTGTTGAATTTTCAAGCCAAAATGACGAATTTTCTACAAAACAGTTGAATTGTCAACAAAAAAGTTAATTTTTAACCAATGAGTTAAATTTTCAACAAAATAGTTAAATCTTCAGTTAGAAAATTAACTTTCAATATATGAATTTGATTTTCTATAAAAAAGACGAATTTTGAATAAAACACATAAATTTTTAACCAAATGGTCAAATTTTCTACCGAATTGTTGAACTTTCAAGCCAACAATACGAATTTTTTACAAAACAATTGAATTTTTAACAAAAAAGTTCATTTTCATTCGAAACAGATTAATTGGTAACCAGACAGTTTGTTGAATTTTCAAGCCAAACATACGAATTTTCAAGAAAACATTTGAATTTTCAACCAAGGAGTATGACTTTTCACAATGCTTTCTCCAAATAAGTTCGCATTTAAGTGGAAAAAGATGGGAATAGGGAAAATATTGTGGAGCTTGCGATAAACAAATGCAGATTTTCATCATTCATAAACCAAAGAATAACACTATAAATGTCATGTGATATTAAACTCTAAGTTTAGTCTATATACTATGTATATATATGTAATTTAACATACATAATTTAAATATATTCCGAAATATTGTCTCATATTCCTAAATATTCCCTCATATTCCTTCATATTCCTTTATATTCCTACGTACTCTCTCATATTTGTACATATTCCCATGTTCTTTATATTCTTTGCATTCCCAATTATTCCGATATGTTCTTTTCTTTACACATTCATGTCCTGGCATACAAATTTACTTGCTTTACCTCATCTCGTCATTTTTGGGTCTTATTAACCATGGCGGCCATGGTGGTCAGGGAAACCTGGAAATTAGGAAAAAGTCAGGAAATTTTATTGATCACGAAAGTTAGGGAAAAGTCAGGGATTTTAGAAAAAAGCTGACAATAGTCAGTGGATTTCTGTAAGAAAAAAACAAATCAAAATAAACGAATGAACAATCAACAACTGTCAAGAATAATAAATTTGAAATTTGACCATTTTCAATGGTCAGGGAAAAGGTAGAGGACATTAAAAATGAAGTTTGCAAATACCTTATCATAATATTCTGGTTAGTAATTTATTTGCCTTATATTTCTATTTCTGTTTCTTTTTTCATATGCTTCTGCCCGGAAATGATATTTCCAGTTGAAAACGTTATTATTAACATTATTATCAACTTTTTTCTTGAAAATTCATATTTTGGTGTTCAAGTTGGACTACTTTTTTGAAGATTCGTCTTTTTGGTTTGAAAATTCATCTCGTTTGGTAAAAATTTCATCGTTTTTGGTTTCAAATGCAATCACTTAGTTTGAAAATTGATAGTTTTTAGTTGAATTATCTGATATTACATTATTCGTTTAGAATACATATTTTCTGGTCGAAAATATAATTACTTATTTTAAGCAATAAGGCATTTGTTAAAATATAATTTTTTGTAAAGTTTGATCATTTTATTCGAAAATTCATATCTTCGGTTGAAAATTAATTTTTCTAACTCGAAATCAAACTATTCTAGTTAAGTATTTATATTATTCATTGCAAATTCATCTGGTTGGTTGAAAGTTCAAATAATTGGTTGAAAACTCTTTTATTTGGTTTGAAATTAATTCTTTTAACTGAAAATGTAACTTTTCTATGTTTGGTTGAAAATTGATCTTTTTTAGTGGAAAATTCGTCTGTTTTGTGAGAACATCATTTATTGGGTTAAAATGCAACTCTTTGGTTAAAAAATAACTTTTATATTTAAAATTAATCTTTTTTTTCGAAAATTACAATATTTTGATGAAAATGTTATGATTTGGTTCAAAATTAAACTCTTTGGTTGAAAATTGAACTGTTTCGTTAAAAATTTATCTTCGTAGATAGAACATTTCAGTATTTGGTGAAAAATTCCATTATATTGTCAAAAATTTATTTGATTTGTTGAAAATCGAAGTAATTTGTTAAAAAGTTTTTTTTTTGGTCGGAAAATCAACTTTTTTGTTGTAAACTCGTCTATTTGGATAAAAAATTTGTCATTTCGGTATTAATAATTCATATTTGTTTCTTTAAAATTCAACTGTCTTCTGAAAACTTTAATTATTTGGTTGAAAATGCTACTGTTTTTGTTTGATGTTTAAACTTTTTTCCAAATTCGGCCATTTGGTTGGAAATTCATATTTTTAGGTTGTAAAATCAATAATTGGCTTAAAAATTCAACTCTGTTGTTAAAAATTGGATTATTTTGTTAAAAATTCAACTGTTCAATTGCAAATTTCTCCCCTGGGATTCGAAATTAATATTTTATGGTAGAAAAATAATCTGTTTTGGCTAAAAGGACTAAAAAAAGTTTAATTTATAAATTGGAATTTTAAATTGTTTATCCCCCCGGGAAAAAATTAGTAAAGTCAGCGATTTGTTAAGAATCCGTTTTTCAGGCCACCCTGAATTCACCCTTTCAGGTCAATTATAAAAAATAATACAAACGAGGTGTTCAAAATTTTTTTAAATAAGAAAGAATGCAATTAAAATCAGAAGGAATCGAAAATCCTGAACTGAAATTGCTTCTAATTGAAAAAAATGAATCAATTATTCCGGAAGCAGAAATTATTTGAATTACCTAACGAAACATAATCATTCTTAGCGGAACTGAGTAATTAAACTTAAATTTATAAGTGTAATTGAATAATGAAACAAAAAGTAAAAGCGATTCCAAGCGTTAATCGGATCGACTCGCAAAAGGAACGACGCATTGAAAGTTGAGGATTTCTCTATCGGCACGAACTTCTTCGAGACTCGTATGGTCGTAATAAAATAGCAGACACCGATAATTGCCGCTTTTTATAAGTCCGTCTCCGAGTTGCTTTGAAGCAGTCTTGCACTTCCGAGCAACAACCCCGCGGGCGGTTCGAGATAAAGATTTCAATTCTTGGAATGAAAATTGCCGATCAATTTAGCAATTGACCTGAAATTCCACCATAATAAACCACAATTCTACGTCCCACATGCTGCGATAGCGGTGGATTGTTGTTTTTAGTTTACTGCATTATATTGCTTGACGGTAGCTTACGATCCGAGACCAATTTTATCCAACGGGTGACTACTAATTTTTCAATGAAATAATTCAGCTCTTATATTATTTATTGTTATTCCTCTGAGAGGTTGAAAATTGAACATTTTTACAAGCGGTTGGCACTGGGCAAAATATATGATCTATGTTAACACGAAATGCTACACATCATTCCCGAAGTATTTTTTTATGCATCTCGATAGGTTTTTTAATGCAAGTTTCAAATATCAACTCTTCTTAAAAATAGCTACAACGGTGCTTGAAAAAATCTTAAAAAACTAAAAAAGAATAGGCAAAGTAGGCTGCGCACCACTACCACACATTCCGTCACTTTCCTCACTTCCCCTCCCCGCCCTTAACTTATCATGCTACCCATCGCCTTCCGCTGCAACCATTTCCCTACTGTCCCAACCTCGCTTCCTTACTCTACTCATTCTTACTTCCCTACCACTTCTCCACCTAACTTCCTCCACTCCCACTCCTTTTCCTACTTCTCCAACCCAAACCTAATCTCCCTACTAACTCTCACTTCCCCATTACTTCTACTTCACATCCCCTACTTCGCCTTCCTCATTTTCCTTCACTTTCCCTACTTTGTTGATCACTTTTTATACTTACTGGTCCCTAACTACACCTAACGCCCTTTCTCTAACTACCTCTACTACTCGTCCCATCACTTCCTCTCACTTTTCCTACTGCCCATCCACTAACGTCGACTCCTTTTCTCATCACTTTCTCTGATTTTCCCTACTTGCCCAGACTTCCTCTACTTTCCTTTATTTCCCCTTATTTGCCTCTCCTTCTTTTCCCTCCGGTAAAAGAAGTACGACGGATGACAGACACCCTATAATTAAAACTTTTATATGAGATAAGGCCACATTTGTTTATTTCGGTATGCCAAACAATAATCTGTAAAGCAATTTGAATTCGAGTAATCCGTTCTTGAGACAAATTAAACAAATCTGCACCCCTGTTTCAAAATGGGTCCCTACTTACCGTCACTTCCCCTACTTCACGTACTCTCACTTTCCCTACTGCTCTTCTTTTACTTCTCATTACTTCACTGATTCCTACTCCTGTCCCCCTATAATTCCCGAGTCCTTACTTACTCACTCCTACTTTATCTACTCATCCCCTAACTTTCCCTACTTTACATCGTCTTACCCTACTTCCCCTCACTTTCCCTATTACACCTCCCCATCCTGCTTGCTCACCACTCGCAAATTCGCAATTCGAAATTTAGCAATCTAAATACTTTTTTATCAAAGATTTTTTAAAGGATATGCTTATGCTGAGCTTCATGCCTACGAGATAAAAAAAAACTCAACATTTTCAGAACTTGAACAAAATAGTATCTTTATTAAAGCACCTACTTCTAAAAATTGTAATAATATTTCGAATAAAGCTACTTCAAATGAAGTTTTCAGAACCAACATTTTTTAAATTTAATCTTTCCAGGAACAAGAATTCAAATTTGAAAATCAGAAGTTTTAAAAATTGAACAATTATAAATAGGAGTCCAAAATCGTTAAGGAATGAACATTTCTAATGTTGAAAATTGAACAATTTAAATTTCAAAGCGGTCGTAGTGGAACAATTTTAAATTGTGCCTTTCTGAATTGAATTATGCTATTTAGTTGAAAATCAGAGGCATTCACAGTTATAATTTTTTTAATTGGAAGCATTAAACATGAGAAACTGCCATGGGAATGCCATGCATGCCATGGGAAACTGATAATAATAGCATGAGGAAAACAGAAATTTACCAAATTTGACAATCTTGCATTTGAGGCGTTTATAATTAGGCAAATACAATTTTCATACAAAACTTATCTATTTAAATATTTAAATTACGTATAGTAACATTAAAAATAAAATGAATTCAAATGAAGTTTTCAGAACTGAAAAATTTCAAGCTTAAACCTTTAAGTTTTAACATGGTAATTTTAAACGCGTATGATATTGAAAAAAGTTTCATTCTAATACCCGTAGAAGTAAATAATTCAAAATTAAATTTTGAGAAAAAACAAATTCGAAATTGATGTTTCTCAAAGTTGAACAAGTGTGAATAGAAGCACAAAAACTTTTAGGGTTAAAAGTTAATTTTTTGAAAATTAAAAAATTTGAAATACGAAGCGGTTTTTATTGAAAAATTTATAATTTTTTATGTCTGAATTTAATTTTGTTATTCAGTTGGAAATCTAAGGCATTTACAGATATACTTTTCAAATTTAAGGCATCAAACATAAGAAACTGACATGAGAATGCTATGCATGCCATAAGAAACTGAAAATAAGAGCATGCAGGAAACCGAAATTTTATAAAGTGAATGATGCCAATAACAATTTTGATAGTAAATAAAACATGAAATTCTATATGCAAGGCATTTTATTAAGTTTAACAAGAACAAACATGCAAATCGCAGTACGTTACATTTTAATTCATAAAACTTATACTACTGGTGTACTCGTAATTTGAAGTTATTTTTTAATTCAAATGTTCTACATTTTACAATCTCAGCTTGAACATTTTTAAATTGGAACAAAAAAATGGTCTAATTTTCATGATTACAAAGTGCGCGTTTTGTAAAAAAAGAATTTTGTTAATTAACATTTGACTGCACCTTGTGTCGCTTTTCAAAAAAAGTATGTAATTTATTTTCAATGTTATTTTTAACGGTTTGAACAACAATTACCCATCCTTCTTGTATCGTTTCTCACAATTAAAAAAAAATTGATGTTATTTGTTACGATTAAAACAAAAACTACGCATCCTGTCAAAAAGTGAATAATGCAAAATTTTTAGATCTTTTTTGGGTGCGCAATTTTTGTCAATTGATCTTTTTTCGTAGCTTGTGTTGTTTGTGAAAAAAAATTTATTATTTATTTTTAATGTTTAAATTCACGATTAAAATAAAAAATACCCACCTTATCAAAAAACGACTTTCGACTCATTTATAGATCTTCTTTCGAGGAATAAATTTGGTCTATTTATTTTTTCTTAGCTGTTGTCGCTTGTCCGGAAATTTCATTTCTTTCATTTTTAATGTTGATTTTTTCAAATAAAACAAAAACCAGGCGTCCTATTAAAAAGTGATTAAAAAGAAATTTGTAGATCTTTTTTGGGGGCACAATTTTTGTCGATTCATCTTTTATCGTAGCTTGTCTCGTTTGTCCAAAAGTGTTTATTATTTACTTCTATTGTTGTTTTTATGAATAAAAGAAAACTACGCATTTCATGAAAACATTAAAATTAACAAATTTATAGATCTTTTTTAGTGAACAGCTGTTGTTTATCAATTTTTTTTCGTACTGTGCGTTGTCTTTCCAGACATTTTTTTTATTTCTAATGTTATTTTTCACGATTAAAATCAGAACTACCTACCCTATCAAAAAATGACATTTAACAAATTTGTAGCTCTTAATTCAAAAAAATAAATTTCGTCTATTTATTTTTTCTTAGCTTCTTTCGTTTATCCAAACATTTAGTTTTTTTAATTTTCAATGTTTTTTACGAATAAAACAAAAACTAGGCGTCTTTTCAAAAAGGGATGAATAAGAAATTTTTAGATCTTTTTGTGTGCAAAATTTTCGTATTCTTATTTTCTTCAGTATCTTGCATAGTTTGACCAAGAAAGGAAATTTTTATTTTTCATTAGTTTTTGTGCGATCAAAATTAGAATTTTTGTTTTTTCAAGAAAATTCGTCAAATTCTTATAATAATCTTGTAGGGCTTTCAAAAATCAAATGTTTCTTTTCATAAACTTTTTTCGTATCATGCATTGTTCGGCTTAAAATTTTCATTTCCCTTTGATTTTCTTTATCTTGAAAATGCTATAACTCTAATCATTTTCCCTTCATCGAAAGAAGTCGTATAGACAAATTGTTTGAAGTTTTGAATACTATTAATAGCCGCACGTAGAATTCTTAAATCTTGAAAAAAGAAAATCTCACTAATTTTCAAAATGCTTCAACTTTTTGGATTTTTATTCAAAATAGATGGTTAACGAACTTGACCTTCAGTTTCTGACACTGGAAGACTGTATCAAAGGCCAATCTAATAGATTAATTTTTTCAAAAGTTACCGTGCTCGCAGACAAACAGACATACAGCTATATAGACGTACAGGCACACAGACAGACACATTAGTAAAAACCTGTTCTTCGTATTCAGAGGGTCTCATAACGTAGACATTTGACAAAAACTGAGGGGGGGGGGGGTCAACTTTTACACAAATCTAATACCTTCTCCGATGAGAATGTAAAAATGACTCTAAAACCTAAAATTAGTCGAAATTTTATTGTACTTTTTCACAAAATAGAATTTGATATGTTGTTTTTTTGCCGCAGTTTGTACTAAAGGTTTCCGGACTGATGAGCAAGATCGCGTGTGTGAAAAGGGCCTGATGTAATTAAGTTCTCGGACGAAGTAGTAATGCAAGACGGCTTTATTTCTTCTCGTGTCATTATTTGCGCATTGGTGCACTATTATGACCCGACGCGCCTTTCTGCGCATTCGGTGAATATTCACGAGGGCATTTTGCAGCCTTTGCTTCCACCCGCCGGATTATTGTCAGTTCATGCTCGCATACATTCGTTCTTTCTACCGTGGAAGAGTGCTCTGCAATAAAACCTGATCGTGAGACTTTCATCTAGATCACTGTTTTTAATCCAAGGAAATTGAGACAGTTCAAAACCCTTCACTTGCCTATTCAGAAAAATATAGACTATTTATTATCAATTAATAATTATTCTAGCAATTCTCAATTTAATAGTAACGACAGACAATTATCTACTCTCAACTATACAAATTGACACCGTCCGTACCCGTGGTGAGGGGTGCGCGAACCAATCAGAGATATCGATTGGTCAGGATTGGCGCGCTGTACCTGTTGTGTGGGTCGCGCGAGCCAATCGGGAAATTAATACGTACATGACTTCAATAAGATTGAGTGGGAGGAATCGGAAATTTACTGTTCATAATTTACTACAGCAGACAATTCTTGACCGATTTTGATGTTTTTTTTTAGAAACGGTCAGAATTACTTCAGCTACTTTCACTCTCTTCACTTGCCTACGTAACTCCTACCGTTACTTTCCCTCCCCTTATTTCTCCTTCTCTCCTTCCACATCCCTCATTTCCCCTTCGCTAATTTTCCCTCGATTCCCCTACTTCCTCTTTTCTTATTCCCCCTCTATTACCCTTGCTTACTCTACTTTCCCTTCCCTCATTTTCCCTCGCTTCATCTCCACTGAATTTCCCTACTGAGGAAAAAGTACGACGAAAGCACAGTGGGAGGAATCGGGAATTTACTGTTCATACTCAACTACAGCACAAAATTCTTGACCGATTTAGATCGTTTTTTCAGAATCGCTCAGGATTAAATTCTGCAGAAAGACTGCAGGCTGGTTTTTTTAATTTCACTCTCTTGAATTTATTATCTAAATAAATAGGTACACTTTAGGAACATAAATATTCAGTTCAAGATTCGAGACAATTGTTATAAACAATTTATATGAACAATAATTTTCATAAAGTGCTCAACCGAAACAAAAAACTTTATCTTGAATAGAAAGGCCAAAATACCTTGTAGGAGTATTCAGTGCGGAAAATAACAATTAGTTAACAATTAACATCATTATAAATATTCTAATAAACGAACTTTTTTCAAAGTTATGTGTTTCTCATCTAACCACTTTCAAATTAATCCTAAATTATGATAAATATCTGCAGAAGAATACAAATGTTGAATATGTGTATTGTTACTAACAATATTACCAACAAATCAACAAATTTAGCGTTATTCATTCAGAAAAAATTGTCTTTTCGTCTCAATTATGATGCAGCTATCTCAGTGGTTATATTTCATCAAGAAAGTGTGGCAGCACCTCAAAATTGTTATTGTTATTAACAATATTTTAAATAAGCAGTGATCCATGGCAATTTTACGTTCGAATAAGCGGTTTTTTCATCGTGATTATTTTAATGCATATTGATAGTGCTACTTAAATAAGTAACTTTGTTAGTAATTCTTAATTAATATTTTTTTTGATAATAATGAAAAATTGTAACTTTTATGAAAAGAGAAATATTTTAGAAAAATTATTTTGCTAATTATTTGGGTTTTTTCAGCACTTATACATATTTGAAAATATTTTTGTGAAACAAAATATAAATTAAGGCCTAGCAAGGTAAACGGCTTTAAATTAATAATAAATTTGAAGATATATAACTACTGAGAAAGCTGCAACATGATTTAGCCAACAAAATAATTTTTTCCGCAATGGAAAACACTCAATTTTTTATTTGTTTATAATATTGCTATTGAAAACACAAATATTCAATACTTGTATTTTTCTGCAGCTATTTATTATAATTTAGGATTGATTTGAATGTTGTTTGTAGAAAAAAAATTACTTCGAGAAAAAAAATACAATTTGTTTGTTAGAATATTTACGATAATGGTAATTCTTAACTCATGATTATTATCCACTCTCAATACTACTTCTACGAGATATTTAGGCATTTTCAATCAAGGTAAAGTCTTCTGTCAAATTTTAACACCTTAGAAAAATAATTGTTTATATAAATTGTTCGCAACAATTGGCTTTTCTTCGGGGAAAACAAATAATCTTCGTAAAATGTTCAATTTTGAAGCTCTATTTATTTATATAATAAATTGCAGAGAGTCAAATTAAAAAAATGGACCTGAAGTCGTTCTGCAGGCTTTAATCCTGAGCATTTAAAACAAAACGTCAAAATCGGTCAAAAATTGTGGGATGTAGTGGATTATGAACAGTAAATTTCCGATTCCT
>JAABKJ010012281.1:0-10553 GCA_011634705.1 Andricus grossulariae
TGTGTACGTATATGTCTCTCTTTTTAATTGCAGGTATTATGTTTTGAATATTTAATTTGCATAAGTATTTTTAATTATACCTCGTAGTTTTCCTATAAATGATCCCTGATGAGGGGGCCAAAATTGGCCCCGAAACATGCTGGTTCCCTGGTAGTATGAAAAGGACGGTAGAAAGGAAAAAGTGAGAGGTAGGTTTTTGGTTGACTTTTTCTCCCTCTTTTTTTCATTTGGTTATTTTTGTCTCTAATAAGCCGAAAAGTGAGATAGTTTGGAATTCTGTTTTTTTAATTCTGAATCTTTTTCATGCTCATTTTGCATAAAATTATTCATGATAAAATAGATTTCTTTTCGATCTCGAGTTAAATTTTTTTTTAAATACAGACACTAAACTCATGATTCGTTCCAATCTTCAGGTTTTGCTTATGAATATTTTCAGAATTCTTTTAATTGAGTCTAAATAATTTTACCTCAATTTCTTGAAAGAAATCTTTCTATTTAAAATTTTTGAAAGAAGAATGCATATATGGAAAATGTAATAATCTAAATAGATTGGTTCAGAATCAACCATAAATATTATAATGTGCAGGAAAAATGAAAAATGGGCCTGGGGAAAGTTAGGGAATTTTGAAAATGAAGTTTTGCGGCTACCCTGCGTGAAGCATCAAAAAAAGTGTATTAGTAAAAAGAGTCGTCAAAGTGTGAAATGAGTGTAACTGATGGCATCAAGGAAAGAGAGCACTTAAAGTTTCTCGTCGCACCCTTTCCTCGGGATGATCTCTAATCTCTATATAATAGTCATATAGTGTCAATCTGTTGGATGTTTGTGATTCATGTGAGGGTGAAAGAGGGAAAAAAGGTTAAGAGGGAAAAAGGGCGCGCCCGCGAGATGGACAAGGAAAAATAGAGAAAGGATCTCGAGTGTAATGCCCGAGCGAAGCAACTCGTCTCGTTTCCCCAATGCACTGTCTCGTTCCCAACGTTCCTCTTCTTGGTGCCATGCAATGTGTCTGTCGCACTCCTCCTTGCATTATGTACAGTGTACACTGTACAGCTCAGAGCTGAACTCGGGGGTCTCAGGTTCCTGAGAACCGAGCTCACGTACACTGCCTTGCCTGGCATGAAGATACGCCGCACACTGCCTCGCCTGGCATGAAGATCCCATACCGCGCGCCACACCTTTCGCACGGCTTTGAAGTTGTCTCTTCCGACCCTACCTGCCTGCCTGCCTGCCTGCCTGCCTACAACCTGCATTCACTGATTCTTCCTCCTTCTTCTAACAGTCGATGTTGTTGCGCTTGCGAGATTTTCAAGTCGATATATATTTTCTTTTTTTCCAGATTTAAATTCTAAAGACTTCAGAGTTACAGGCTCCACTTTCCATACACGATCTTTTATCAGCCTCTACATTGTAACTAACCGCGCTTAAATCAACTGCACTATTCACCATACAATCTGCATCCAATTACGAGCTTCTATCTCCCAATCTCCATATATTTCATTTTGCATTCCATCCTCATTGCTTCTTTTTATTTTTATTTTTAACCGTTATTTTTCTATTTAAAGGGCTCGAGTTTCATCTAGAATTTGGACTCTATCATAATTTCTAGACCTCGAACGCCTACAAAACAGGGTTTTATAGTCTATCAAGACAATTAAGTAGTTAGAATCTCCCTCTCTCCTTGTCACTCCCTCCCCCTAGCTGATCCTATCTTAACATCCCCTTCTCTCACTCCCCCTCCCATCCCAACCCTCATCCCTCTCTTGCTACTTCCCTCTTCCACCTCGCTCACTCCTCCCTCTCATCCCTGTGCCTCCTTTCCTTCATCCTCACGTCCCTACCCCTCCCCCTAGCTGATCCTATCTTATCATTCCCTCCTCTTACTCCCCCTCCCATCGTAACTCTCACTCCCCCTCCCTTACTTCCCCTCTTACACCCCTCTTCCACACCGCTCACTCCTTCCTATCACTTTTCTTCCCCTTGTCTCTCCTCTCATCACTCGCATTCCCTCCAAACCCTCCCATCCCTGCCCTACCAAAAATATAAGGGTTTCTGCCCGGAAAAACGAAACCCAAAAAAATGCCACTATTTTATCACAATTTTTCCCTCATGACACAATTTCTTCACTTTTGCTTTAAAAATACTTCGAACTTTTTCTCAGGCTAAAATACCAAGTCTGTCATCTCAAGTATAAAAAATTGAAATGTGGCAGTAAAGAACCAGATAACCAACATTTTTATCGAAAATAATTTTTTATATAATATTTAAAAAAAAATTAATAGTTTTAGTTAAATTTTGGTCTTTTTTTAGTCTTTTCTTTCTTTAGTGTTTTTTTTTTCTTTAGTCTTATAGACTTAATTTTGGTCAACATTTTAATGTTTTTAAAGAGCAAAAAAAAATTATTTTTTAACCTTTTAGCGTTGATATTTCTTGAAATTATTTTAGCAACAATTTTAACAAAATATTTTTAGCAAAAGAATGTGTATCATACTGTGATATCGCGAGCTTCAATTTTGATTTTATCGAAATATAATAATTCTTTTTTATCAAACATTTTTTATTCTAATTTAGCATCCCTATATCATATGAGAAAGTTTTTATTTTCGTACAAAATTGAAAATTCTATTTTTGATTGCTTTCTGAAGACGATTTTAAACCCATGAAATTTTAGTCTCCAAATCCCCGGTCAATTTTCTCGGAACTGGCTTTTTCACTAACTTTTTTTTTAAATTTGAAGCATACAAACTTGAATAATTATTATATTGAAACATTTAAAAAATCTGCACTTTTAAAAGGAAAGAATTACAATTGAAAACATAAAAATTTAATAGTTTTAGATTAAACTTTCAAAAATGGACAATTTCAAAAAGTTTAAATTTTAACAATTTTGAAAGAAGTAAGTTCTAAATTGAACATTATTTGAATGTGAATGACTTCAAGAAGAAAGAAAGTCAAAAAGATTTTTTTTTCATTTATAACAAAAATGTTTAATTTAAAAGATTGCTGTTTTTAAAATAGTTCAAATTAGAAATCCTTCTCACTTAATAAGAATTCTAATACTATCAAACTGAAGTAGAAAAAAAATAAAGTTGAAGTTAAACATTGGAACAGAAAATTGAAATTTTTGGACTATGCAAGGACTTCAATTAAAAAAATTAAAGAATAAAACATAAAAAGGATTCCAAAACGATAACCTTTAAATTAAAAAATGTCAAAATTCAGATAGCGAAATTTCAATTTAATAAAAATATATTGCAAAAAAACTACGATGTTTTCGAAAAATTTAAATAACTCTGGAAATAATTAATATTTTTCAAACTTCTTGGGCTAATTTTTAAGGTAACTATCCAAGTCTCCACATAATTTCTTAAATTTCAACATTTTAAAAATTTCGAACAATAATATTTTTATACATATTACTAACATTCATTAAAATATGATAAATAATTATTTTTAAAAAAATTGGAGTATTTGCACATTTTTTAAATTTTGTGATTTTTTTGCATAAGTTTAACCTTAGGGCAGAATCTAGGGAAAGTTTTTTTTTTAATGTACAAAAACATAAAAAAAATGTTCATTATTTTCAAAGTTATTCTAATATTTCAAAGAATCTTAATTTGAATTTTTTCGCAATATTGTTTTATAAAATTGATTATTTTCGTCGGGAGTGTAAAGTATAAATTTGTCTCATTTGAATATAGTGCAAGTTAATAAGTTTGGGAATTAAAATAGAAAAAAGAATTTTTAAAATGGAGTCTTTTCGTTTTAAAAAAGTATAGAATTCAAACAAAAAATATTTTATAAATTCAAAATACCTTCATAGAATGAAAAATTATTATCAATATAATTTGTGGAATTTCTTTTGTTATTTTAGTTGATTTCATTTAGGCTTTCAAATCTATGGGATTCTATGTTAAAAATAAACTTTAAGCCTGTATTCCTAAAAAAGTAAATTTTTCGAAATTTCATGTGTCACTTAAGCGACTTTTTTAAAAACATTCTTATCGATCAGAGGGTCGCTAATTTAAATATAAGTATTATATTTAAAAATGTCGAGGTCACTATTTTTCAAAATTTATGCCACTATTGAGTCAATAGTGACACATATTTTTGTTTTCTGAAGTGACTCTTACCCCTGAATTTGAGTTCCAACCAATTTAGAATTGTTAGTCCAATTATGCATGTTATTCATCTCCTTTGAAACCTTCAAAGTAAACTCAAAGACTAATTGCGAAACGAAGCGACCGGGGTAAAATTGGCTCGGTTGGGAGGACCACCCAGGGTTAGCTCGACTTTTATTTGCAAGATCCAAGCAATTTTGAACCTCCCGAAAAGAACTTGAATTGTCGTCCTCGTTTCTGGTGTCCCCGAAGGAGAATGAAAGAATGCTCGTAAGGGAAGAGAAAACCTCTAATTTTGAAAACGATTATTCGAAATCGAAGTTCTATCCGAGGTCTCCCATTCATTAAGGATTCACCGAGACCTACGGATTAAGGACCTCCGGACGCGAACACCTGGTACCTGGAAGGAGAGAAAGAAGGCCGAGAGAAACGAGGAGGATGAAAAGGGTGGGAAGGATGGGAAGGATGGGAAGGATGGAGGGAACAAGGAACGTCGTTGCAGATAAAGAGGGCAGGAGAAGGATCGCCGCTTATGGAAATGAGAGGAGTCGGGAGGACGAGGATGGAGGTAGAGGAGCGCACGCCTCCTGCCAGAATCAAAAAAACCCGCGGAGTAATTGCACGTTCGCGTCTAAAGGTCGTTACACACGGAAAAACAAGAGACCTCATACTCCGCTCGCAGTATTGCTATGCCACGCGAAGCCTCAGACGCTCGTGCGTATCTACTTAACCACATGTATCTACAGTACCTTACCTTACTTTTCAAACCAAGGTCAACCCTCTCTCTTCAAAAACATATAAAACGCGGAATTGATGACTGACATTTTTTAACTACTGTGTTTTATCACCTGGGAGAGAGTAGAAGAGTACAATTTTCCCTCGCTTCCCCACCCTGCTAACTCCCCTCTCCCTTCTCCCCATAATTTCATTACTCCTATTACCGTCTCCTGATTCACCGCATCCCCCCTCTCAAAAATATACTGTATCATGTCATGTTTCCCCCTCCCCATTCTTCGCCTACTTCCCCTCACCTAGCTGCTTTCATAACCTTACCCCCTCCTGCTTCCAAGCTTCCCCTCCAATTACCCTCTAATCAGTCTTTTGTATCATATCCTATCGTACATTCCCCTTTTCTTGTTTACTTCTCCTCCCTTCCCTACTTTTCTCCCTTATGCCCCCTCCCTGGTACCCCCTCTTACTTCTCATTATTTCCCGACTCCCCCTTACTCCCTTCTGCTTCCACGCCTCTTTATTTCCCTTTCCCTCCGCCTCTCATTATTTCCCCTCCCGGAGAAAAATCATACGAATGGTCAAATGATACATTTTTCAATTAATTTTTAAGTGATGAACAACTGTTATTTCAAAACACAATATTCATAGCAGAAGTCCACTGGGGAGAGATTTATAGTTGATTCTGCTGAAGAAACGAAACTTATCTACTGAAGAAGGGACGAATTATGCATTTGTTTAGTTAATTTGTTTAAATAATATACAATTGTTGTCAGATAGCACATTATTAGAGCAGAGGACCATTGGCAAGATGCACTTGTTTCTGTTAAAAAACTGAAATGTTTCTATTGGAAAATCGCTTGATTAGGAATTTGTTTATTACATTTTTATAAACAATTATTTTGTAAGACGGGATTAACTTTTTGCAAGTTTAATTCTATATTCTTTTACTCCTAGTTTCTTTAAAAAATGTAGGTCCAAAGTATTTAATTATCACAAATATAAAAGATAACTTTTGTTTATTAATTTTTTTTAAAACAATCCGAAAAAATTTTTGTGGGGTTATTATTGCTGGATAACAATTTTAATGGGCTTTTTCCTCGAGTCCGAGTATTTGTGGTCAGATCAGAAAATTGTCAACAACATGGCAGACTTGAAAAGTAAATAAAAAATTTATTTTGTTTTTTAAATAAAAAATTTTTGAACAAATTTTTCAAAAATGTCTTTCGTTGTACCGATGCAGAATTTGATAAACTTTTATTTGAAAAACAAAACTTGTAAATCGTATGAAAATTCTGGTAAAATCTTTACAATCCGTTAAAATACTTTGAAATTTTTTACAGCTCTTGAAAATTCATGACAATGTTACAAAATACGCTAAAGTCTTAGAAGTCCTTTGAAATCCCTTGTAATGATTGAAATCTATTAGTAATCCTTAGAATAATTTTAAATACCCTAAAATATTTCAAATCCTTAAATCTTTTAAAATCTCTTACAATTTTTAAAAGCTCTTGAATATTCCTTGGAATTTTAAAAAATCCGTTGGATTTTTTTTTAAAATACCTTAAATTCTTTCAAATACTTTGAAATCCCTTTAAATTATTGAAATTTATTGGCAATTCCTTGAAATCTTTTAAAATACCCTACAATTTTTCAAATATTTTGAAATCTCTATTAATCTCTTAAAATTTTGTAAAGATCTTGAAAATACCTTGGAATTTTTTTAAAATACCTTAAAATCTTTCAAATACTTTGAAATCCCTTTAAATAATTGAAATTTATTTAACATTCCTTAAAATTTTTTAAATTACCCCACAATTTTTCAAATATTTTGAAATCTCTATTAATCCCATAAAATTTGGTAAAGCTCTTGAAAATTCCTTGGAATTTTTTTAAAATATCTTGAAAGCTTTAAAATTCTTTGAAATCCCTTCAAATTATTGAAATTTATTGAAAATTCCTTAAAATCTTTTAAAATACTCTACAATTTTTCAAATATTTCGAAATCTCTATATTAATACCTTAAAATTTGGTAAAGCTCTTGAAAATTCCTTGGAATTTTTAAAAAGTACCTTGGATTTTTCTTTTAAATACCTTAAAATCTTTCAAGTATTTTGAAATCATCTCAAATGATTGAAATTTATTTAACATTCTTTAACATTTTTTGAAGTACCACACAATTTTTCAAATATTTTGAAATCTCTATATTAATACCTTAAAATTTGGTAAAGCTCTTGAAAAATCCTTGGAATTTTTTTTAATTTCTTGGAATTTTTTTAAATACCTTGGAATTTTTAAAAAATACCTTAAAATCTTTCAAATACTTTGAAATCCCTTTAAATGATTGAAATATATTTAACATTCCTCACAATTTTTTAAATTACCCCACAATTTTTCAAATATTTTGAAACCTCTAATATTCCCATAAAACTTGTTAAAGCTCTTGAAAATTCCTTGGGATTTTTAAAAAATCTTTTAAAAGTTTGAAATTCTTTGAAAGCTTTAAAATTCTTTCAAATTATTGAAGTTTATTGAAAATTCCTCGAAATCTTTTAAAATACTCTAAAATTTTTCAAATATTTTGAAAGCTCTATATTAATACCTTAAAATTTGGTAAAGCTCTTAAAAAATTCCTTTGAATTTTTTTAAATACCTTGGAATTTTTAAAAAATACCTTAAAATCTTTAAAATACTTTGAAATCCCCTCAAAAGATTGAAATTTATTTAACATTCCTTAAAATTGTTTAAATTATCCCACAATTTTTCAAATATTTTGAAATCTCTAATAATCCCATAAAATTTGGTAAAGCTCTTGAAAATTCCTTGGGATTTTTAAAAAATATTTTAAAAGCTTTAAAATTCTTTGAAATCTTTCAAATAGTTTGAAATATTTGAAATCTCTTAAAAATTCCTTGAAAACCTTTAAAATCTCTTGAAATTCCTTCTAATTATTGAAATATATTGAAAATTCGTTAAAATCTTTGAAAATATACTAAAATATTTCAAATCTCGTGAAATTACATGAAATCTGATGATATTATTTGAATCCCCTTGAAATATTTAAAGTCCTATGAATTCCTTTGGGATCCTCTGAAATTCATTAAAATACCTTATTGAGAGCCTGTAGAATTCGAATACCTAAAAATTATTGAAATCCTCAGAAATCTTACAAAATGCTTCAAAATCCTTTGAATATTGACATTCTTTAAAAATCATTTGAAATATTTGGAAATTTTGAATACCCTCTGAAAAGTGAAATTCTTTTAAATCTTTCAAAATATCCTAAAATCTATGTAATATATCTATAAATGTATCCTTCGAAATCTTCCGAAATTCAAGGAAATTCTTGAAAACCTTAAGGAATTTTTGAATTCCTGTGAAATCCCCGGAAATATTTAAAAATCTCTTCTTATCTTTGAAATCCTAAGACATCCCATAATTCTTTTGAAATTCTTAGAATTTTATATAGAAATATCCTACAAAATTTTAGAAATTTTTTATATATATTGAAATCCCTAAAAAATCCCTTGAAATCCTATAAAAATCCTTGGACATTTTGTGAAGTCCCTTGGAATCATTAAAAATATTTTGCAATCCCTTAAAAAAAATTTGAATTTTGTAAAATCCCTTGAAATCATTAAAATAATAATAAAACCCTAAATTAAATCTTGTGAAATTCTTTGAGCTGCCTCAAAATCTTTTAAATCGTTCAAGATTCCTTAATACGATTGAAAGTTTTAAAAATTTCTTAAAATAATTAAAATCCTTAAAAATACTATAGCCGGTCTGTAATACTTGTCCAAATAACAAGGATCTATCTCGGGAGTCCGGAAGACAAGGTTCTATCTCGCGAGTCTGGAAGACAAGGCTCTATCTCGGGAGTCCGGAAGAAAAGGTTCTATCTCGGGAGTCCGGAAGGCAAAATCTGGAAGCTGTCCCAGATAGAGCCTTTTTATCTGCACACTCCGAGATAGAACTTTGCCATTTGATCATTTTGATTTATCAGTATAGAGGAACTGAATAATTTTATTATTTAATCCGTACCCTCAATTTTTCAAAAAATTAATTTCAATTAAAAAATAAAGTCTTCTTTGATTTTGAGTACCCCTTTTTTCTGTGATTTTATTTGTGCACTTGTTGGTGATTTACTCATTAACCAGGACATCAAGCTATTTCGCGTTATACACACTCGATTCGTTCTCACGGTAAAATTTTTTTACCACACTTAATTTTTCGACCGAATACTCATTCAGCTTTGGCAGTAAACTTTTTGCTGCCTCCGTTACACTAGTCCTTTTGTAATTACGGGAGAACTTTTTTGTCCAAAGTATCCTGCTGGATGTGTCTTCAGGTGAAAAAGTCTCGGGGGATAATACGCCAGAAGTTACGAGCCTACACGTGATCTCACCTACCAACGCCTGTGCGAAAAACTTGACCGCATTTCCGGCATCATCGTATACCTGTGTGATCTCCGAACAATATTAATGAAATAGGCTTCTCTCGATTCTGTGAATTTCGATCAAAAATATCTTACTGCCCAAGAAAATGTTGTATTCTGCACTGTTTGTTTAATAAGTACTCTATCAGAGGGTGCACAGTTTTCCCCTTTTTCCCCCTTTTCTCTTTAAGTATACGATATTTGAAAATACAATATTTGAATTATGCGGATAACACAGCTGGAACAAAAAAAATCGAGAAAATTACCCCTGGAGTCTGACTATGTCTGTAATATGTTTTCGTGGTCGCTGAATCCAAATTCGGATTCCGTGTGACTCCATCACGTCATATTTTGCCCATAACGTCAAAAAACATGAAAATCGCTGATTTCAGGTAAAACATAATTCGTACCCACGTAAAGTGGTCATATGATATGTTTTCGAGGTCGCGGAGTACGAATCCGGAGTCATTGTGCTTCTATGACGTCACGCTTCGTCCCTAACCTCAAAGAAAAATGGTGAATTGGTAATTTTATGTGAAACATGTATTTTTTCAATGCACCAGAACAACTCCGAATTCGCACTCAGCGACCTCGAAAACATAGGATATGACCACTTTGCATTGAAAAAAAAATATTTATTTATCTAAAATTACCAATAAACCGTTTTTTTAGGTTAGAGACAAAGTGTGACGTCATAGAACCACAACAACTCGGAATTCGTACTCCGCGACCTAGAAAACATAGGATATGACCACTTTTCACAGGTACGAATGATGTTTCACCTTAAATCAGCGATTTTCATGTTTTTGGAGGTTAGGGACGAAATCTGACGTGATGGAGCCAAACGGACCCCGAATTTGGATTCAGCGACCCCGAAAACATATTACAGACATAGTCAGACTCCAGGGGTAATTTTCTCGATTTTTTTGTGGAGCTGTGTGATACTTTGAAATTAGTAAGTGTGCCCCTTATTGGATAATAATTAAAGCAATTATAGCATTTAAATAAATTATTTATGAATAAAGAAGGTGCACGTTTGAAGTGCTGAACATTTAAAAATAAATACACTTGAAAAAAATTTGAAGCTGAAACATTTTAAAGCATGTTGAAAATGTGAAAGTTAGAAACAGAAGTTATTATTTGATATAAAATTGGAATATTTGCCAAATATATAGTGCATTGTAAATAATCAGGGGGCGTAGCTCAGATGGTAGAGCGCTCGCTTAGCATGCGAGAGGTACCGGGATCGATACCCGGCGCCTCCAAA
>JAABKJ010012283.1:0-10553 GCA_011634705.1 Andricus grossulariae
ACGAGCGCTGCAGCCAACTTCAAGTGACTAATCTAACCTCTTGTCTACTGTCAAAATGTTATAGTCGATCATTCTCAACCAAATGAATGAATGAATGGTTCGCGAACAGAGGAAAATCGATCTCCGTTAAAGGTATGATGAAAAATAGCGTGCACAACTCGGGTCGAAAGGTTATATGATTGCAACAAGTGTGAGTGCTGCCCTTGCTTCGCTCGAGCAGCAAACTTCACACTCGTTGCAATCATAGCCTTTCAACTCTAGTTGCGCAATATACTATTTACCATCAAGAAAATTTTTTTCATTCTCCTTGATCATACCTTTAAGAGGAAAAAACATTCGTTCAATTATATACAATAGTTCCCGAGAAAAAAATGATTGAAAATATCCTTTTTTTTATGCGTTCACATTGGAATGTCCCCTTAAAACAGAAATATAAGAATTCTCTAAATTTCTATAATTTTTTTTTTAATTAACATATACGCTTGGATAGCCTTCCTTGTTAATAATAATCAAAATGAAAAATAAAGCCCCAGAAGCAAAAAAATAATTTAAAAACTCAAATGAGTCTGAACCTTCATGTCCAGTATTCGTCTGTTTAAACAAATTTTGTACCGGAGAACCATTCAAACGAACAAAAAACTTTTAATAAGCCAACAAGATTTTACTTTAAATTGTAGACAGTTTTATATACTGAAAAAATGTTTTCATTTTTTTTGCAGCCTTATCTTGACCCCTCCGTTAAACATATGTTTGCATCTTTAATTCATGGTACAAATATATACCGATAATCATTTAAATGTTAAGAAAAAAAAAACACATTTTTACCCTTGCTCAATATTGTAAAACAGTAAACTAATTAAATATAATGTTTCTTTCAATCCAAGGGTTTCTGTTAGTCACACCTTCTAAATTAGATATGCTTGCGAATTAAAGGCTCTACAAAAACTGTTTGATTTTATTAAATCATTCAAGTTTTATTTTCACCTGACAAAACGAGAAATTACTTTTGATCATTTATAAATCTTTTAAACTACTCTATAAATTTGAATCAGTGTTCTTACGTTGTGAATCAGTGAAAATTCTTATTGATTTGATTCAATAAACATTTGTCACTAATTTGAGTTTAAAAATTAAGGTTTTACGCAACATCTTCGACAAAAAAATCTCAGATATCTATATATATCTACCGATTACGTAATGTTTTTTCTATAGTGAGTGTATGTAAGTTTAACATTAGCGTAACACCTGAGGTGACCCCCCCCCCCTCTAAGGGCGTCACGTATTTATCAAATGGCCCCTAACGCGTTATCTCAAGTAAATATGGAAAGAATAATGCGAATGAAAATATTTTATAGTTTTTGTTCTCGAATGATCTATTAATGAACTAAATATGCTACTTACACAATAGAAAATTTTATCTAAGTTATTATTTCTTTAAAACCTGCTTCAAGCACGTTTTGTAAAATTACAATAACATGAAATTCGAGAAATTAATCAAATTATACTCTTGTAAATGATATTGTCCTTCATTATAAAGAAGAATGGCACCTTCGAATAATGCATTTTTTATGATCCTTATTGTCCTTTTGAATAAGATAAAACTTTGAGATCATTTAAAATCCCGTGATCCAAAAATCTTGAAAAATCTGAGTTCGCGATCTAAAAATTCCAAACCTCTCACTGGGATTCTGTGCATTTCATATGATCTCTTATATAATTTAAAATATGTAAGATTTAGACTTTTATAAAATCCATGAAAAGATTCTCAAAAGAACTTTCAGAAATTATCCCTATTTTGCAATAGCTTCTTACAAAGTTGGTCAGATTCATATAGCGCAGGAAAGGGTTATTTGTTGCAGAATTTTGTCGTCTTTTTTATCATTATTATTATAAAATTAATGCTACGCATCATGCATCACAAAATGGTCTCTAAAATCGCAACTGATTTGTATGAATTGAGAACAAAATAATAATAATAATATAAAAATAATAATTTCGAAAATTTTATGTTTCTCACTTCAGTAAAAAAACGACGTAATAAATGACAATACAAATAAATTCTTGTAGCTTGTATCGTAATTTCATATCTGATTTTTAGGTAAATACTCCTAAAATGTCGCGCATATTACGATATCTTCAAATTATTTCTATTTGCAATGAACCTTGATAATTTTCTCGACACGTGTACGCAAATAGTATATAAGACGATTGAAACAACGGTTTTTATAATTCTCAAAATATTCAGTTTCTTGCCAAATATCATAATTTCCCGTTTTTTTCCCATAAAGAATCTTGATTTCAACAAAAAAAATTGTCTTAAGATCCCGTTGTCAAGATGAAGTGGAAAGTGGCATTTGTTTTATTACTAAGTAAGTAATCATCTATATACAAAAGATACATACTTGTTGTGAAGAGATTTTATTCAATTAAAGTATATAAATTGTGGATTAGAAAAATGGGCCTTTTTTAGCATATACTGAAGCTCAATTATTGAGAAATTATTAAATACAAATAAAGTTAATAAACGATATACTGTATATTTCTTCAAATGTTTTAATTAATTTTCATTGAATTCCGAATTTTCTTGATTTTTAAGGTTTTACAAATTTTTAATTAAATAATTGACATACAATATAATTCATAATTATTTACCTAACGAAGTAGCCGCAGTACGGAGTTACAGAAAATGAAACATGATAGTTTTAGATGCTCGAATTTTCCCAGAGATATCAAAAAAATAATTTGAATTATGTAATATACAATACTGATTTGGAACTTTAGTGATTTCAACTATACTCACCAGTAAATGAACAGTTCATTAAAAAAACGATGTTAAGGAACAATTTTGTTTTTCTGCAGTTGTAAATATTTTATATTATTTTATCATGGAATTTGATCGAACTTATAACAACTCAACTTGAAATCAACAAATTAATAGAAATGTTTTATTTTTATTTTTGAAGCCATCGAAGTAGTATTCTCGGCCCCTCTGTCTGCCGATAAGGTGAGTTTTACTTCACTTGAAGTTATTTAAAAATCGTATATTACATATAATACAATATGTCTTTATTATTCACATTTAGGATATTAGCAAATATTCTTTTTCAAAGATGATTCTGAAACGTATAAGAACTCGTTTCGAAATTAAGTTGTATACACTGAAAACGAAACGGTTAAAAAAAATGAAATTCCATGTCGAATGACTCCTTATAGAGATATTTCTCACTTTTTGAAGAGGACATATCACAAAAAAAATTTTAAAACATATTCAAGAATTTTTCGACCGGTGTACATCGACTTGACCTTGCATATATCATGACCTAGGAAAGTTGTAGCAAAAATCTGAGCTTCACTTTACGCAATCCTTGAAATCTTATCAGACAAGTTTGGACATTTTTAGGCATACCTCAGGAACCCATTAAAACTGTATTAGCTCAAATTAAAGATAAGATTTTAAAGATTTTCTACTGTAAATTACAAACTTTGCATATCACTTTCCTAACTCATGACTCGAGTTGAAATAGAGGTACAAGATTCAAAAAATTCTTTAATTTCTTTTAGAAACCTTCTACACATAGGAGGTATATTCAGAATGTCAGAAATACCTCTACTAGGATTCTTTAAACGTGGGATTTTACATGCTTTTAAGCAGTTTAAAATAAATTTGTAACTTCATTTTCGAACGAGCTACCGTTTTTCAAATTTATTAGCGATTTTTAGTATCGCTCGCGCTACTCGTGTAGATAATTTGCGACCGCAGTATACAAGCAAAAGACGTAAAAGTATATGGGGCGTTGTATCAACTCAAATCATCATTTCTACTCATTTTTTGTTATTTTCTAGTGTTTGGGGTACTAAACAGTTTTGCCAAACTATCTCAAAAAATTTCCAATATTTCACATGTTATTAACAATTTAAAGTTTAGGACCTTTTTTCAAGATTTATTACCTCTGTATCGATTGGTCTTAAGAAAATCATACTGAAACAAACTTACGCAAAAAAGATTGAGTTTTAACAAAATTTAAAAACTTTTCGACACATTGTAAATGTTTAATTCTTTGTTTAAACAACAATTTTTAATTATTGCTTGTCAACCTTAATGAGAGAATCGATTTTGAAAATAAAAAAGAAAAGAATATTATTTAAAGCCTTTTTAAGTTAACATTAAAACACTAAATCTTTGTTCCTTGTTATTTTTCAAAAAAAAGTTGTCAAAGTTTCTAACTTACTTTTGACGCGCTGCACAGTGGACGAAATCAGAAAGTTACTGTTTATAATCATCTGCAGTCTACATGGTCTATTTCTCTTGACTGATTTTGAAGAATTGTTTTTAGCATATGGAGCATTAACTTTTTAAGTTCCTCAAACTCCTCGATTTTTCAATTACATTTTTTTCTGCAGCAACATATAAACAAATATAGTGACAAAATTAACAATTTCAACAATATTATTTTTGATCAAAAAGAAAATTGATTACATCAATTCGTTATTGATTATACTTAATTCAAATGAATTTAAGGAAAATAAATAATTAATTAAACATACAAGTTAATTGTTATAAATAAACACTTCAGTATAGTGAGCAAATATTGAAAACATTGTTTTCTTACTAAAAATTCTTTATATTTTGCATTGGATATATAATTAGTGATGACTTATCACAATACACAAAACGTCAACAATTGCTATTGTTATAAATAATTCTATCAACAAATATGCAATTGTATTTTTTGTCTCTGGTGTTCGTATCCTCTTTCCCACTGAACAGTAAACACAGTTGAAACATTTTTTTTTACATTCTCATCAGAGACCGTATTACATTTGTGTAAAATTTGACCCCCCCCCCCGCGTTTGTGTCAAATGTCCACGTTTTGAAACCCCCTGAACCCGAAAAACAGGTTTTTACGAATGTGTCTGTCTGTATGTATGTCTGTCTGTGAGCACGATAACTTTCAAAAGAATTGACAGATTGGATTGTCCTTCGGTATACTCTTTTACTGCCCTAAAATGAAGATCAAGTTCGTTAGCCAGTCATTTTAAATAAAAATTCAAAAAGTTAGGGCATTTTCAAAATTTTTGAAACCACTTTTCTTCAAGATTTAAAAATTCTCTGTATGGTTATTCGTTTTACTCGAAAAGTTGAACAATATCTCCTGATGACCCTTTTTGATCATAAGCATTTAGAAGAGTTACAGCACTTACAAATTCAAAAAAAAAAAAAACGAAAATGAAAATTTTAACCCAAACAACGCACGATGTGAAAAAATGTCGTGAGGAGAAATACGTTGCTTTTTGAGCACCCTACAAGATTGTCATAAAAACTTATTGAATTTTCTTGAAAAATCGAAAATTCAAATTTTGACCGCACAAAAAAAATAACGAAAAATCCAAAATTCTATTTTGCGGCCAAACTATACAAGATATAAAAAAAGATGAATAGACCAAAATTGTGCATTTAAAAAATATCTACAAATTTCTTAATAATCACTTTTTGATAGGACGCGCAGTTTTTGATTGAATTCGTAAAAAACAGCATTAAAAATAACAAAAATGAAATTTTTGGACAAACGACACAAGCGCAAATGCGTCATGTGAAAGTGCCCGCGCAGTAGGAAGATTTTTAAATTAAGAAAAATGGTTAACAGTGAGTATATTTAATTGTTTATAACAAATATATTAAACAAATGTCCCAATGGAACATTTTTCGGCCACATTTTTTGTTTTTTCAAGAAGTTCTGTTGGAAGCAAGTTGATACTGATAATTAATCAAGATTTTTAGCTAATAATCCAATTTACAATTGTTGTAAAAAATTTATTCAATTAATCCGCAACTTTAAAAGTTTTGTACTTGATTAAGTGCTTTTCCACTCCAACCATTAAAATAGTACCTCAGCATTGATATATTATAAGAAAAAATTTGACAATTATTACTGTGAACAACAAATAGTATAAACAAATAACACAAATAAAAGAGTAATGTTCTTCCAATTATTTTTCTTGCATTTTTTTAAAGCTATAGTTATTATTTATTTTGTATCAGGATTTACGTTAAGAAATATTAAATAATATTAACATTGTCAAAGTTACAACTTTGACACGAATCATCATGGGAAATATTTTTATAGCTATACATACATGTGCATAAAAGTTTTATGCATAAAGAAACTAATTTTTCGCTGTGAGTACATAAAAAAATCATAATTACACAAAATTCCGGTGCATTAATCATTTATAATAACTGTCGTAGCTAGCTACATATTTAGGAATGATATTACGTAATAATACATTTTATACGCTTTTCTTTTCGGCAGGAATGCTTCATGTTACATTTGCCAACTTGAAACTTACTTGTAACATTTTTTTCAAATTCCCATGAGTAAGCGTTCCTTTCGATCACTTTTTAATTATATATTTTATTAAAAATTTAAAATATTCACCGTTAACGATTTTTCGTGGTTGATAACTATTCCTAAAATAGTTCCAATTATATACGTTCAGTGTAAAAGAGGAGAATAAGAAATAACCTAGAGAAAAAAAGAAAAGAAAATATTTATTGATTCGATTATTTATAACAATAGCAATTGTTAACGTATGATAAGTCATTACTAATTACAAATATAATACAAAGTATAAGGCATCTTGGTTAACAAATCAGTGTTTTCAACATTTGTGCACTATGCTGAAGTATTTGTTTATACATAAATTCCTTATGACAATTAACATGTAAATTAAAGTGTTTATTTATGTTCCTTATAAGTTAAGTATAATTTCATTAATTCTGATCAATAGCGAAATTGTTGAGGCAATTTAATTTTTGATAAAAAATCATATTTTTGTAAATGATATCTTTGACAATATATTTGTTTATATATTGTTGCACAATAAATTGAAATGAAGAATCGACGAGACAGAATGCCTTACACATTAAATCGATGGTCTCCTTGAGGTTGAAAAAAGAGTCAAAATTGTTTTTTAAATAAAAAATTGAAAACTAAAAGTGCTCCTCGTTATTTGTCAGTGCGTGTAACTATATAAATTAACAACAACTTGAATTATATACAATTTGTATCCAATTTTAAATAATCAAACTACAAGAATTTTGATACATAAAATTTCAACTAATTTATACAATTATATTTTTTCAGACTTTTGACAATTTAGAGGCCTTAGGGTCATGTTTTGTTAAGTGTTATGTAAGTAAACAAAACATTACATGGTCTTTTTCACATTGGAAAACGAATGGGTTTCCAAAAATTGAACGCTAAAAAAACTATGATTTTAGATGGAATTTGTGTGGAGAGACATACTTTGTGCAGATTTGGATGGCAAAAAATTGACTATTCCAAACAAGTCATACCATTGTATGAAAGCCAAGTGCCGTGGTAAGTTGTGTGGAAAAACATTTTATGATTTTCCGAGGATTAATTTTTTTAATATCTTAAAATACCACGAATATAATTGATTTATATTTATACGCTTAAAATCTATCAACCTAGGCCACTTTCATAATAAAATCGTTTAACTTCCAAAGGTACAATGCGAAAAGTTCAATTTTAAAGCTTTATTTTGACGCTTCCATTGAATATGAGTCTATCTGCTGACAGCGCCGTGTATGAGACTATATGCGATGTGTATAAATAAGCATAGGAAATAGCCTCACGTATTAGGACTCTAAAAAATGTATAATTAATTTAGCGTGTTTTGATGACAGCCTTCAACTTGGCATTAGCAAAGTGTGTTTAAAAAAATTATTATTTTCATAGTTTTGATATTTTCATGTAGCTATATTTTTTTATATTATTGGAGAAGAATTCAATAATTATTGAAAAACTCTTCACATTTCCTGGTAGAAATAATTTTTATGAATCTGCACCACAATTTTTATGAATATCTATGCAAATTTCTACGAATTTTTAATTAACTTAGAACTTGGAACGACCTGCTTTTAAATTTGCATCATCTAAAATTTTCATATATTGAAAATAAATCTTCATTTTGTAGCCGTAGATTTTTCTATTTCTTCTTAGAAAATAGTATTTATTCATAATTGTGTGTAGAAATTTGTGACTTTATAAGAAAAACTATTAAAAAACTACAAAAATAGATTGTACAAATGGCAAATTTTCGTTACTTGTTTGTAGAAATTCGTAATTTTCTACAAAAACCTATTCCTATGCAACTAGTTTTTGTAAATCACGAGTTTTAATTATTTTTAGAAGCGATTCATAATTGTCTATTAAAACCTATTACCCATGATGAAAAACTAAAATTCACCATTTTCTGTAGAAATTTGTTATTTTCTTCAAAGAAAATATGAAAATCGTCTAGTTTTTTCAGACGCATATTTTCGAAAAATTTCATACAAAGGTGTAATTATTCATAAGTCTTTGTGGAAATTCGTAGTTTTTTTTCATTATTGATAAAAGAGACAATTTAAATGGAAAACTTAGAATATCTGATTTTACCAAGTTTTCTTACTGTCGGTACAGGTAAAAAAAATGGTTGGATTTTAATTTAAGAGATTAATTCTAAGTTTTAAAGATTTCAAAATATGTCGAAAAAGAATCTGGAAGATTTTACAACATTTTTTTGCATGATTTAAAAAAGTTTTAGGAAAACTTAATAATTTCAAACGATATTTTGCAATTCTAGAAATTTTGAAGATTAGCAAATAATTTAAATCCTGAGAAGCTTTCAAACAAAAATTAAAAGACATTGTAGATTTTTGAAGATTTCGGAAAAAAAGAATTCTAAAAGGTTTTCAGAGAATACACAAATTTTCTTAAATTTCCTGGAATAATTTTTAATGAATAGTAATTTTGAAAAATCAATTTTTTTAGAAAATTGAAAAAAATTCAAATGATATCCTAGAATTTAGAAATTTGGCAAGATGACAAAATTTTAGAAAAAATTCGAGTAAATTTAAAAGAGATTTAGAAGTTTTGAAAAGATTCTAAAATAAAAAGAAAATTTAAAAATACATCAACGAATTTCAAAGGTTTCGAAAAATGTAGAATAAAATCCGGAAGATTTTAAGACATTTTTTTTAACTCTGAAAGATTGTTTCAAATAACAGAAATAGTCCGAACTAGTTTCGAAAGTGCTAAATATTTATTAAATTGACTGGAATATTCCCTAAAATTTTGTAAAATTTGCGTGATATGTAAAAATTGTACTTTTCTGACACATCTGAAATCTTCAACAATCTTTTTGAAATTTCTCCGAAACTTAGGAAAATTATATTTATATAATCTTTAAAACAAATAAACTTAAAAAATAAATATTATTTCAAAATTTTAATTTTTTACTAAAAATAGTTTTTCATTTAAAACTTTGATTTTGTATACTTGGTAGTTTCCTAAATCGAACTATTACAAGATCCATAATTTGTTAGGATCATCTATAGATGTTTTCATATATAAAAACGGAGTTTTAATTTTGTAGTTCGTCTTTAACAATTTTTTCCACCAGGGCTTGCATTGCTTAATAATTGTACAAGCAAATGTTGGTTGATTAGTTTGCGACCAATACAGTCTATTGAACTTGATAAGAATTAAATAGGTTTCAAAAAATTGACCTAAAATTGTCTTAAAAGTAGACCTGAAAACCCTGGAAAAGTCAAGGTATTTTAAAACAAAAAGATAGGCTGGTTCCAAAAAAGTCATTATTGCACATATTTTCACCAAATATCTTTTTTCACCTGGTTTTAAAAAACGTTTCTTTTACCAGTATTAATACTGGTAAAAAAAACGATAAAAAAAATTGTTAAGTCTAAATAGTCAAAAAAAGGGAGGCAGCAGGTTTGAAAAAAATTATTTAACAAATTTTTTAATAACATTTTTATGTGTAATGTATTTTTACCAGTAAAGAGCCCTCGAATGTAGAAAAGATATTTGAAAGCCACCTTAATGAAGATAACTTGGAACGATCCGATAATGACTTTTCGGAAAAGAAATTAAGCTATCTTTTTATTTTTTTTTTGTTACATAGACTTATCAATTTTTGCTGAATGTATTTTTATCAGTTCAAAGTCCTCACATGTTATAAAAATCTTCTAGTTATTTGGAAAAATGTAAAAAAACACAAAACACAGTTTTTATGAAATTTACTGTATTTGCATTCACAATTTCCCTGAATTGTCACATTTTTTAAAATGAATTTTTACTAGTAGAAATGCCTCAAATACCTGAAAATTTGCTTTTGTCATTCCTGTAGGTACATTTCAAAAATTTTTTTTTTTCAACATTGATCCATTAAACACAAGTTTAATATGTAAAAAAAGTTAACGAACACATCTTTTAATGATTGAAGTTTTGTTTTTAAGGTTTCGTAGCCGTTTTCGTTCGTCGTATAAAAGGGCATAAGGGCCAACATTTGGCCCAGCAAAAGGGCATGAGCCCTAAAAATTTTTTTTTCCATACATTTTTTTTTTCAACAAAATTGTTTACAAAGTTTAAAAATCTTTTCTTTCAAGATTAGTATTTTTCGTTAACTCCTCCTAACACAACTTTTTCTGACGGGCGTTGCAAAAAATAGCGTGTGATACACGTGCG
>JAABKJ010012284.1:0-10553 GCA_011634705.1 Andricus grossulariae
CTCTTCCCTCTTCCCTCTTCCCTCTTCCCTCTTCCCTCTTCCCTCTTCCCTCTTCCCTCTTCCCTCTTCGCTCTTCCCTCTTCCCTCTTCCCTCTTCCCTCTTCCCTCATCGGTCCTCAGACCCGCACCACTATTGACACTATTTTCAACAAAAAAAAACATTGAAAAAAATAAAATAGTTAAATACTCAGTTGAAAAATTCATTTCCTACCAAAAAGAGCCCACTTTCAAATAAATGGTTAATTTTCCAATCGAAGGAATGAATTTTTGACTAATATGATAAATGTTTGACTGGAATAGTTACATTTTTATTTGAAAACTAAATTTCGGACAAAAAATAACAATATTGCAAGTAGCAATTAAGTTTTCTACCAAAATTGAAATTTTTTGAATTAAATCATGAATCGCCTACCGAAATAATTATTTAAATTTTAAATGAAAAATAGTTTAATTCAATCAAAAAGACAAATATTCAATAAAGAAATTGAATTTTCAACTAAACAGCTTACTTTACGGTAAAAAAGAAACTTTTCAACAAAATTGTTTGATTTTCAACAAAGTAGAGTAAGTTTCAATCAAATAGTTGAAATTTCAAAGAAAAACTTACATTTTTCACCAAAAAGATTAAGTTTCTACCGAAAAAGACGAATTTTCAATAAAAGAGATTAATTTTTATCAAAAAAAGTAATTGTCAATCAAACAGCATGAATTTTTAACCAAGTAGTCGAATTTTAAACTGAAGAAGAGAAAATTTGAACCAAACAGTTTAATTTTCAACTAAAACAAATCCATTTTGAAGCAAGAATGGAATAATTATACTTTAAATTCAAAAAATTAATTTTTACGAAAAAACGAATTTTTAAACATGAAGATTAATTTTCTTCCAAAAAAGACAATTTTTAACCAAATTTGTCAATTTTCAATAAAAAAGTTAAATTTTTTTACTAAAAAATATGAATTTACAAAATTGTAACAAAATAGTTAAATTTTTCACAAATTTTTCACTTTATATAAAAAAAAACTAATTCTTTACCGACAGAATACAATTTAAAAAAAAAAGTTTAATTTTCAACCAAGAAATGTAAAAGTAGTTCAACTTCCAACGAAGTATCTGAATTAAAAAAAATTAACTTTTGAGCAAAATGATTGTTTTTTTTACAAACAAACAAACAAAAAACAAAGACTCACATTTAACAAAAGAAATTAATTTTTAACAACAAAATTTAATTGTCAACAAAATAATTGAATTTTGTACAAAAATAGGTGAATTTTCTACTGAAAAATTACTTTTTCACGAAATTGTTGAATTTTCATTTAAATAATTGAACTTCTTATAAAAATTACGAATTTTAAACTGAAAAACTTAATAGATTAATTTTCAACTAAGACATTTTAAATTGTAATGAAAAATTAAATAGTTAAATTTGCAATTAAAAAATTAATTTTGAAACAAAAAGATTGTTTTTCTACAAACAAAAAAACAAAGACGTACATTTAACAAAAGAAAATAATTTTGGACAAAAAATTTAATTGTCAACAAAATAATTGAATTTTGTGCAAAAATAGGTAAATTTTTTACTGAAAAAATTACTTTTTCGCAAAATTGTTGAGTTTTCATTTAAATAATTGAACTTCTTACCCAAAACACGAAATTTAAGCTGAGAAACTTAATAGATTAATTTTGAACTAAGAAATTTTGAATTATGATACAAAATTAAATAGTTAAATTTGCAAGTAAAAAATTAATTTTTAAATAAAAAGATTGTTTTTTTTACAAAAAAAACAAAGACGTACGTTTAACAAAAGAAATTAATTTTCAACAACAAAATTTAATTGTCAACAAAATAATTGAATTTTGTACGAAAATAGGTAAATTTTCTACTGAAAAAATGACTTTTTCGCAAAATTGTCGAGTTTTCATTTAAATAATTGAACTTCATACCAAAAAAACGAATTTTAAACTGAGAAACTTAATAGATGAATTTTCAACTAAGAAATTTCAAATTATATTAAAAAATTAAACAGTTAAATTTGCAATTTAAAAATTAATTTTTGAACAAAAAGATTGGTTTTTTACAAATAAAAAAATAAAAAGACGTACATTTAACAAAAGAAATTAATTTTTAACCAAAAAATTCAATTGTCAACAAAATAATTGAATTTTGTACAAAAATAGGTAAATTTTCGACTGGAAAAATGACTTTTTCGCAAAATTGTTGAATTTTCATTCAAATAATTGAACTTCATACCAAAAACACAAATTTTATACTGAGAAACTTAATATATAAATTTTCAAATAAGAAATTTTAAATTATAATAAAAAATTAAAGAGTTAAATTTGCAATTGAAAAATTAATTTTTGACAAAAACAAAAATAATTTTTAACTAAATAGTTGAATTCTGACCTAAAAAGGTAAATTTTCAATGAAAAATGGAATATTTAGACTTCCAATTAGAAAACCTGATTTTTTATAAACAAAAAACGAATTAAAAGAAATTATTATCATAGGTATTTTGAATTGAATCCATTTTTCTAAAAGTGGTACTGTTCTGAAAAAATCCATATTTGTTATTAAATAAAAAAAATAAAACAAACTTTTTTAAAAATCGAAAGTCGGGCTCCTTTTTTTGATACTCAAATTCGGCTCATTTTGATAATAAATGGAAGATTGAAATGAGCTGCAACACTTTTGATACTTCAGGATTTACTGTAATATTTGAATTTAAAAAATTTATTTACATTCTGAATGTAGCATACACACTTTTCTTATAATTATCATATTTTTGAAGCAATATAATTATTGCCATTATAATCAATATTATTAACTATTCCAGCTATCTATCAAATTCCCATGAGTAATAAGTGCAAGGATTAACCTGAGACGGAGGTGCTGAATGCAAATTTTGGATTAATAATTTAAATAATTGGGTCAATCAAATCCGACATTTTTCAAAAAACCAGTTAAAATGTCACAGAACAAATTTTGGATTTTTTTTTGGATTTGAATTTGGATTTTGGATTATGTATGAAAATTTCGTCACTCGACGAGAATTTTACACTGTTCAATGAGGAATAAATGTATGAAAATGTAATTATTAATAAATTAGAACCAAAATTGCAGGAACGAATAATTTTCTTCTATCATTCTAGTCTAAGAGCCAGTGACACTGGACCTTGCGTCATCGCAGATATTAATTAAAAAATTAGGAATGATAGTTTGCATGTATGGTAATAGCAAACATACATGCTGACCAAGCTAATCTTGAACCCACGTACCTTAATTAATTATTAAAAAATTAATATTCCCTCAATATATATTTCCAATAAGTGCTCGATGCCGCCAATCACGCGATTTAGTTTTTTTTTAAATTTCGCGATCATGCTAATTTTGAGGAAAAATTTATTTTTCGACAATTAATTGAGGTACGTGGGTTAAGGATCATCCACGATGACACAAGGTCCAGTGTCACTGGCTCTTAGACTATTCCAACGAATTTAATCCTTCTTTTTGTATTTTATTTCATATTTTTTCTTTTATTGCAGCCTTAAACAATAAAAAGGCTTTTATTTTCTTATTTGAAGTTGTAAGAACTGAACTGCAAATTAAAACACTCGAAGGATAATATTTTTAAGTTCCAGACCTTTAAAATTAAGCTTACACTCTTTTAAATTCAAATCTAATGAAAAAATTCTATTTTACTTTTTTTAGGAATTTTGATATCAAATTTTTATTTTCTTGAAAACTTTCGAAATACTTAATTTTATTTTCGAAATCTTCAAAAATCTACATTTTGTTTTAAATATTTTGAAACATTTTTAGGTTTTAAATTATTTTGTAATTTTTTCAAAATTTTTGGATATATCTTAAACTTACTAGAATTTTTCCAAATAACCAATTGTTTAATTGTTATATTTCGATCAAATTGAAAAAGAAATCTTTTCAAATATTCTTTAAAAATTATTATTCCAAAAAAAAAATCATTTAATATTTTTCCAGAAATTTTAAGAAAGTTTCTTTATTCCCTTAAGACCTTGACAGATCCATTAAAAGTTTCCAAATTTGATTTCGAAATTTTCGAAAATCTACATTCATTCATTTTTATTTTGTGAAATATTTTCAAATTTTAAATCAAGGTTGGATCTTTTCAAAAGTTGTAAACATCTCTTAAAATAAATCAAATTTTTTTCAAATTGATAATTTTTCCAAGTATACATTTTGTACATTCATACAATAAACTACCAGTATTTACAGTATAATTTTAATTACAGTTTTTCAATATTTCAATTGTTCTGAAATCTTGTAATTTTTTGTAAAGATTTGTAGCTTTTCACAATAACTTACGTAAAACTTAATTTGTTTTGATGTCGTCCAACACCTAAATTTGAAAAAAAAAGTAAAATTATGTAGTTTTCTCTAGTAACTTGTAGATTATTACAGTAAAGTAAAAAAAACATTTGGAACAAATTATACAAATTTTTGAATTGTAGAAACTTATACTTTATTGTCGATTTTTTTAGTTTTTCACAAGGAAATACAAGAAAAAATTAGCTTCCGATATTTAATTGTATTTTATTATTAATTTTTATACATTTCTTACACCTTTTCACATAAAAAGTATATCTTTTAATAACAAATTATAGTTGTAGAAATTTCGTACATTTTTGTAAACCTTTTTTCCACCAGGGCATCAAACAAAAATGTTCATAATTATTAATCAAATTTTAATATCTTGATTGACTTTCGATTGACCTTAAAAATGTAATTCCCTCATATTTTCATAATTATATTGGTACTCAACTTTTCGAAATAATTAGTGTAAGTGATTTGAACAGTAGAACGTCAATAAAATTCGAAAAAAAACTGCACAAAAAAAAATAGGTAAATCTTTTTTTACATTTGGAAATCATTTTTGTTAGAATATTTGTTCAATTTTCTCGAAAAATAGTCTCAATTTTATATTTAATAAATTAAAATTTTTTTTTCTATATTGGAAAGCAATTGGCTTCCCACAAAATTGAGATATGAAAAATTAGTCAAAATTTAGTGATTGCAGTAGATTGTTAATAGGATTAAAAATGATCATTAGTTTTTCCACAAATTTATCTAATATAATTATTAATATTATAATTCAAACAGTATTTTAACATATAAGTACTTACGTATATTTATTTGAAGGTAAGTGAAAATTATTTAAGTAACTTCACCAATTTCTTATTTTGCGTTTTTTTAGTATTCTTTTATTGAATATAAATTAAAATTGTCATAATTGCTAATTAGTTAAAAATGAAAAATTTGATACATAAATGATCTCCTTAAATTTGAGTCGCCTCCAGAAAACATCATGTTAAAAGAAAAGCTTTCAGCAAATTGATTTAAAAAACATTATTTTTTACATTTCGTTTTTTGTAGTTAAATTAACGACTTAATGCAGAAAAAACACCGAACTGTCTTAACCTACATATATATTTCATTTTCTCGCCGATGAAGAGAATAAGAATTTTTGAATAAAGTATCCAATAGTCTCAGCTTCGCCCTTAATTTTTTTTTGGCGATAAAAAAGTACAACCCTTTTGATAGGAAGGATTCTGAGGGATAGGTGAGGTTCCGTGAGACAGGATGGGTCCCGTGGGTTAGGTATGGTCCTGAGAGGTAGATAGGGTCCCGAGGGGTAGTTGGAGTCCCGAGAAGTATTTGGGGTCCCGAGGGGTAGTTGGAGTCCCGAGAAGTAGTTGGGGTCCCGAGGGGTAGTTGGGGTCCCGAGGAGTAGTTGGGGTCCCGAGGGGTAGTTGAGGTCCCGAGGGGTAGTTGGGGTCCTGTGGGAAAAGTAGGCTCTCAAAGAAAAAATGGTACCCCATGAGATAGAGGGGATACTGGGATTCGTTTGCTCTAAGGGTTAGGTTAGGGCCCGATGTACAGGGGGGAGGACGTTTAAGAGATAGGTGGCCACCCAATGGAAACCGGTGGGTTCCGAGGGATTAAGGGGGTTTTCGACGGATTGGCGGGTTCCAAAGGAATAAGTGGGTTCCTGAAGAATAGGGGATCCTGAGGGATAAGTGAGGTCCTGTAGGAACGGGAAGTCCCAGACAGGTTGGGTTCCGTTAAATAGAGGATGGATCCCAAAGATAGGGGTTCAGGGGAAATAAGTAAGATCTCGCTGGAAAAGTAGGCTAAAGAGTAGGTGGTGTTCCGTGGGAAAGGTTGAAGGGGGTCTAGAGGATTAGTTGAGACCCCAAGGGATATATGGAGTCCCGTTATATAGAGGGTCCCGAGGAATAAGTGGGCTTCCGAGAGATATATTGGGATCTAAAGGAGAGGTCCGGTTCCGTAATAAAAGTGCGTTCTTGAGAGACAGGTTGAGCCCTAGGGATAGGCTGAATTCTATGGGATTGGGATGTCCCAATGAAAAGGGTTCCTGTATGATAGATTGGGTCTCAAGGAAGAGGTAGAGCCCTGTAGTCAAAGGGGGTTCCAAGAGAAAGGTGAGACCTGAGCGATCAGTTCTGTAGCAAAGGGAAGGTCCTGAGGGGTAAGTGATTCCCGTGGGTTGGGATGGATCCCCAGAGATCGGTTAGGTCCCGAGAGATAGTTGGGATCCTCCGAAAATTGGGCGTTTTTGTGAAATACTTCGCGTCCGAAGGAATAATGGGGGTCTCGTCGAATAGGTTCAGTCTCGATGAATAGGTGGGATTCTGTGGGAAATGGGATAGGTAAGATCCCGTCAGATAGGTTGGTCTCGATAAAAAAATCAGATCCAGAGGAAACAGGATAGATAAGATCCCGTCAGAAAGGTGGGTCCCGATAAAAAGATCGGGTCCAGAGGGATAGGTAGGGTCCTGTCGTTAACGGAAGGTCCGAATGGATAGGTGGTATTCCGTGGAATAAGTTGGTATCCACGTTTAAGTGATATCCTCTGGGTAAACAATGCATCTTAGGTGACTGGTGAGATCTTGCAGGATAAGTTCATTCCCGAAGGTCAGGTGGGATCCTAAGGAATAAGTGGGGTCCCAAAGGGATAGGTTGGGTCCCGAAAGAAAGGCGAGGTCCTGTGTGCTTCAATGATTTCAAGGGATGGGTGATTTCTCACAGGATAAGCGGATCCTGATAGATAGTTTGGGTCACGAAGAATTGGTAGGGTAATGTGGGAACTGAGAAAAGTCAGGGGATATCTAATATCCTGCGGGATGAGTTGGAACCTGAGAGATAGATCGGGTCCTGACGGATAGGTGAAGTCTTGTGGTAAAAGGATCTTGACGGATAGGTGAAATCCTGTGGAAAACAAAGGTCCTAAGGGGTAGAAGGGTTCCCAAAGGATAGGGAGTAGTGAGGAATAAGCGGGATTCTGTAGGAAAGGGTAGATCCCAAAGGGATAAGTGGGATTCTGTGAAACGCTGAAGGTTCCAAGTGATAGGTGGGATCTCATATGTCAAGTTCGGTCAGGATGATTAGATGGGGTACTGTGGGATAAGAAGGGTTCCGCCCTATAGGTCAGGTCGCAAAAGTTAAGTTGGATGTTGAAGAAGAAGTCAGGTTCTGTGAAAAAATTGAGCCCCCGAGGGATATTTTGGCCACCGAGGGATATTTTGGCCACCGAGGGATAGGTTAGGCCCGGGGGGATAGGTTAGTCCCCGAGGAATTGTTGGCACCCTGTGGACCAGGGGGGGTCTTGAGGGATAAATTCAGTCCCGAGGGATATCTAAAATCAATCAATTCTGAATGTCTAATTTTGAAGAAACTCGAATAGAGAATCTTCAATTTGAATTATTTTCCTTCTGGAACTTGGAAGACCTCAAAATAGAAATTATTCTTCAATTTTGATGGCTTCTGCTTATCCACGATAAAGTAGGATATCTTGCAGCCGGGACTCATGACAGGTACCAATTACCTTTATAAATGAGAAACATTCAATTCAATTTTCATAAATAAGAGCTATTCAAATGAGAGAGAGAAGGTGCTGGATCAGGAATCCGAAAAGGGAGGACGGGGCCTGGAAAAGTGAGAGAGATGAAGAAAAATAAGAAGAAGGAAACCAAAAGGAACGAAGAAGAAGAAGTATGAGGAGGAGGATGAGGAGAGGAGGAGGATAAGAGGAGAGGAAGACGAATCAGAATATGATGTAAAGAGGCATGAGTAATAAGGGACGGAACGAGGAGGGGGGAATTGGGGAGTTAGGGGGTGGTGATAGACCGCGAATGAAGGAGGTGGGAATGTTGGCGAGTTTTGGTGGCGGGGAAGTGATCTAAGCGACGCGACAGCGGGGGGGAGTAAGCTGGATATATTGCCGCCTGAGAGCGCGCTGTTTTCAACCAATTATTTGTGGTTGCATGACGGGTACGAGCGGGGCCGGTAGAGGGGCGGATGGCGGGTCGGGGGTGGTGGACGAGCCGCGTATACGAGAAAGAGGCGAGTTAATGCCATAAATACATCAGCGTTATGGATGCCAGCAATTATATGAGCCCCGACGAGGTGGAGCGCCTCATGATCCCTCGACCGGATGCCTTACCTCGACTCACCTCATCGCAACTGGTCCGGTTCTCACGTTAGATCGGTTATCCGACTTTGCCAATCGAATTATTTCCATCTGTCGTCCCTGATGATGCTCTCGTTATCTTCCTCGAGAAAATTCCATCAGTGAAAAATGCTCCCTGGCACGAAATCACAACAGAAGGGAAAGAATTGAAAGCTCTCTGTTAGTTGCTTTGTGAAGAATTGGAAGCGTTTTGGGGTGCTTTTTTTCTGTGAACTAACACTGAAGGCCGAAGGGAGTATCCATTAATAAAATACTCAGTTTTTTAAATATGATAATTTAAACCTTTTTTGGCTGTAACTGTTTTAAAAAATGATTGATCATTTCGAATTGAAAGCGCTTTAATTTAAAATTGAATTATTTAAAATTGAAAAAATTTGTATCAGAAGCTCTCAAAATTGTAAAATTTGAGACTGCAATTTTTCAAACTGGACAATTTCATGAGAAATGAGTTACCATTTTATAATTTCTAATTAAAAATTAAACAATTTTGTTTTCAATCGATGAATCTGAAAATTGAATCAATTCAGATTAAAATTGTGAAAACAGGACAATATCAAAACGTTAAAAATGTAATAACTTCACATTAGAATATGGAAAACTGGATCATTTGAAAATTAAAGAAATTTGAATTGTATTATTCCTAATTAAAAGTTTTCGAAATTGATGATCCAATTCAAACAATCTTGCATTAGTTAAAATTAAAAAAAAACTTCAAATGGAATAAAAAGAAACTGAACTTGTATAATTTCTAATTGAAGGCGTTTAAAATTGAAATGTTCCAAATCCAAAAAAAAGACAATATTTCAAATGGAATTAATAGGAATTGAATTTGTATCATTTCTAAATAAGAGCTTTTTAAATTTTATCATTTAAAATTGAAAATGTTTCAAATTAAAAAATTTTGAATCAGTAGTTCTTAAAATTGAAACGTTTGACACTAAAATTTCCAAAATTCGATACTTTCAGGAATAAAATTTAAAAAATTTTTTAAGGTACAGTATTTCGAACAGAATTAAAAGGAATTTAACTTATGTCATTTGTGAGTAAGAGCGTCTTAAATTACGTAATTTAAAATAAAAAATGTTTGAAAATAAAATAATTTTAAATTACTTGTTCTTAAAATTGAAATTTTTTCAAAATTCGCCATTTTCATGAAGAAGACATTAAAATTGTATCATTTATAATTCATAGCGTTCAAAATTAAAAAATTCTATTTCGAATTGAAAAACATAGAAAATGAATGAATTCAGATTAAAATTGAAATAATTGGGCAATTAAAAAATTTTCAAAATTAAATAATTTCAGATTAGAATTTGTTGAACTGGATCATTTGAAAATCGAAGAAATTTAAATTGTATTGTTTCTATTTAAAAGCGTTCAAAATTAGGAAGGATCGAAATAAAACAATTTCAGGTTAGGTAAAATTAAAAAAAAATAGCAATATTTCGAATGGAATGAAAAGGAATTGAATTGTATTATTTTTAAACTAAAGCGTTTTAAATTGTATAGTTTGAAATTCAAAGCATCTAAAATTGAACGATTTTATTTTTAATTTAAGAATCCCGAAAATTAATGAATTCAAATTAAAATGTCAAAAATAGGACAATTTGAAAATGTTCAAAATTTAATAATTTCAGATTACGAATTAGAAAACTGGATCATTTAAAATTAAAGAAATTTTAATTATACTATTCATTAAATTTTATTCAAAAAAAAGATCTTCTCCCTTCACTCCGCTGGGATTCGAACACCAGGTCAACCGATTTCCGGTCAGGTGCTCTAACCACTAAGCTGCTGGAGAGATCAGAGGAAGAATTCTTTTTTCTGAAGTATGCTTTTATTTAGCAAGTTGTTATATATCAATTTTATTAGAATCTGTATTATCATCGGAGAAGGTAGCGGATCGGGAAGAGAAATCCACACATAAAATGGAAATCAACTATATCAACCAAAGTTATATTCTCCTATACAGAAAATATTTTAACGTCATTTCAGACAAGATGGAAAATAAACATTTTTAATTA
>JAABKJ010012285.1:0-10552 GCA_011634705.1 Andricus grossulariae
TTTTTTTCACCGAAATATCGTGGTTCGAAGTCAGCAGTGATTTTTAATAGCGCTCACAAGAGTCGTGCGCACAATTTGCGAAGGTAGTGTATAAGTAAAATGCATTTGGATAAAAATATATTCGATAATAGTTAAAGTGAAAATTCAGAAGAGAAGTACGCCACCAACGCTTTTCAAAGAAGTGCACAAAACTCGTTCAACTCTCAATTCTCAATCCGCATTTAATCATGCACAGTCGATTAATCAATCATGTTAATGGATAGAGAAATCGTGGGAATCATCGGTATCGGTGCATATCTGTAAAGGAAAATATATGTATATATATATGTATATTGCCGTTCGGATCAATTAGAGACAGAATGAATAACATGTGCCGTATTATTTGAAAATAATGCTCACTCTGTAACAATAAGCTATTACCACCTCGTCGCTAATCGCGTTTACATCGTCTTGCTTTGTTGAACATTTCGCATACTCACGCTTCAATGGATCTGTACAACATACGATCAAACTTCAAAATCAATAAAAATTTTCCGCGATGTTAACATAATCAACTTGTATTTCGTTCAACTTAATCTATAGATTTTATTGGTTACTTTTCTCATGGGAATTTTTATGTTGATAAGCAATAACATTGCTAAAATAAATGATAAAACATAAGTTGTATATAACATTACCACATAATCTATATATTCCGCTAATTCGGTTTGAGAAACTTAAATTTATAAATAAAATATGTTGTTTGTATCGCAGTTCCGAGAAAGTAATGAGGCAATTCTTACGATTAAATTATTTATAGTTGTTTCGATATTACAATTTTATTATACTTAATTTTAAGAAATGTATCATTTCGAACAATGAAAAAATCTGAATCGTTTATTGTTGAACTCATCGCGGATTTATATTCTACTATAAGTGCTTAAAATTAAAAATGGTTAAATTTAAAATCTTGAAAATTTTTAATTGATTATTAGAAACTAGTGATGGGCATTCGGCGAATACGTAAACACCCCGGTAATGACAAAATTTGGGTACCTGGATCATGAAGATTGCAAAATTGAATATAGTATGAATATAATTGAAGTTGATTCCAATACAATTTTTTCAACATTTTTTTCCAAATTTAAATCTTCGATATTTGAGGAAGTTTTTTGGCTCCCGTAAAATTTTGAATATGTAAGTTAGGCCGTTATAACATGTTATCTTTAAATTTAGGAGTACACATATATATATATATATATATATAAACAGTCGACTTGAAATTAATTATGTATTACCCCAGAATTGAAATTTTTCGGTTTAAAATTTGAAACTGTATAATTTTGTACACAAAAAACCTCTCAATATTTACATTTTCATTCATATTTTTGAATGCTGTTCATCGCTTTACTTGAATTCAATTTTTTTATGCGGATGCTTCAATGAACTGACTTCGAAATAGACTTCGTTTGAAGAACGAAAAGAAGAGAATTGCAATAAAACAAGTTTATTAATCTAAATTCAAAATATCACAATTTTGAAAGCTTAATTCGCAGATTGTAAAGCTTAAAACTTTTTTATTTAAGACTGTTCAATTGTAAATATTTTCAAGCTAAAGGTTTCAAACTACATACATCAGTCAACACTGAAGCACAAATTTTTCACATCTAAAAATGTTTATAATTTTAATTATTTAGTTGAGAGCGCTTTCAACTAAATATATCCAGTTTGTTAACTTCATCAAATCTGAATTTGAGATTTGTTGGAACACTTTCGAAGTTTGATGTTTTCAAACTTTTTTAACAAACTAATTAAGGTTTCGACAAAATACTTGAATTTCTACTAAATACTTCTTTCTACCTGAAAAGGTGAATTTTTAACCAAATAGTCCAATTTTCATACAAGAAAGATTAAACTTTATCCAAAAACCATTGCATTTTCAACAGAGTTGTTGAATTTTTAAGCTAAAAAGTCAAATTTTTTCGAAAACGGTTCACTTACAAACTCAAAAGGATGAACTATCAACGAAAAAGTTAATTTCAAATGAAAAAAGATGAATTTTCAACCAAATTGTTGAATTTTTAATCCCAAAAATATTAATTTTAAACCAAACTGTTGCGTTTACGATTAAATAGTTTAACTTCAAGGCGAAAGAGACGAATTTTCAATAAGACAGTTGAGGTTTCAACCAAACAGTTAAATTTTCAACCTCTAAAATAATTATGAAAAATATTAAATGTCAATAAAATAGTTAAATTTTTAAACTAAAAAAGTTTTAACTTTAAAAACAGAATTTTCAAAGAAATAGTTCGATTTTCTACCAAAGAGTTGAATTATCACCAAGATAATTACAATTTTTGAAAAATTCATTTTCAAACCTACAAAGATACATTCTTAGAACAATGTAAAGATTGCTTTTTCAACAAAAAAAGATTAAATCCCTACCAAAAGAGATGAATCTTAAAACAAAGAAGACGAATTATCAACCAAGAAGATGAAGTTTCTACCAAAAAAAGATGAATTTTTAACAAAATACATACATTTTCAAATAAAAAGATACATTTTTAACCAAAAAGGAAAAAGGTAAATTTGCAGTAAGAGAAATTAATTTAAGAAAAAACGAAATTTTCAAATTATCAACTAAGTTAATACATTTCAACTAAAATGATGAATATTCAACAACAAAATTATTTTCTAACCAAGTGGTTCAACCTTAAACGTAGTTTAATTTTTAACCGAAAAGATGAGTTTTCAAGGCATAATGTAATAGTAGATATTTGAACTAAAAAATATATTTAAATTTGGAATAAAAAACAGTTGAATTCAACCAAAAAGGACGAATTTGCAACAAAATATTTGAATCTTCAACCAAAGAAGATTAATTTTCAACCAAATAGTTGCATTTTTAGCCAAAATAGATTCAATTTCTTAGATGAATTTTCAAACCAGAAAGATGAATTAACAAAAAAATTGTTTAATTTTCCACCAAAAAAAGATATCAGTGGAATTTTTAACAAAAATTAGACCCTCCCCAGGGATCATCCAAAAATCGCGTGATTTGTTTTCAATCAACAATTATAATGATTGCATAAGACAAAACTGTTTTTTTTTTAATAACTTGAAAAGAAATTATTTTTCATCACAAATGTATATGGATATTATTTTTCATTTTTTAAAAGCTATTTATTCAAATAATAAAAGTAGTAATTTTTTTGTAAAGAATTTATTACTTATATTTCAACAGCTTTTGAAGAATAAAACTAATACCTGAATACATTTAAGGCGAAAAATTATGTTTTTCCAAGTGATTAAAAAAATGAAGTATCCAAGATTCGAACCTCCTATTATATTTGGCAACATTTTTAATTGTAAAATAAATAATAATGAAAAAAAAATAAAAAATTGAAAATAATAAAGCTTTGAAAATGTAGAACGCATACAAAAGGAACAAGTTTGTTCTGTGATATGAACAATGCCATAAAAATTACAATAATTTCTCTGTTTTCTCAAGAAAAAGTATTTAAAAATAATTAAAATTAATTTTAATGTATTAAAAAGTCCTTTTATCAAACATATCAATTCAATTAATTAATTTTTCTGATTTTTAATAAATAAAATGTTTTCTTATTCACTTAATTATAGTATGTGAAATTATTAATTAAAATTAAGAACGAATAAAAATGTTCAGCAATTAAACGAAATTCCAGGGATTCGAAATAATAAATTACAGTAAATCAAAAAACATACCATTATTAATTAAAAAAATTACAGCTGTGTATTTATAAATAAAAAAGTAGGATATCATATAATTTTCTTTGAAAATGTATTTATAATCAAAAACGTCCTGTGATAGGCTTAAAGGACCCCCCAAGTGATTTTTCATGATATTTTTTTCTCCCCCTCCCCTCCTCTTTTAGAGTCACCTGATTTACTGACAGCCTCTAAGTGATAAACGAAGGGGGTGAGGAAAAAACCCGTCGATGTGAGAACTTTGCACGGGTGTACGTTTAAAAAAGAAGGACGGGCTCGGGGGGGGGGGGGGTGGCAATCTGAGAAAAGTGTGAGAAGGGATGGGAACTTGGTAAGGAACATCTGCGCCCTTAATTATTTTACAGATTTAGTAGATCGTTATGGCTTGTAAAATTACTGCCAATTTCACGCCCCTAAACTTATTTTATCCTCATGTTAGCTGCCTATCGGTGCATCGGCAGTGCGAATCCTTCGAAGGATATTGGGCATCCTTCGTGCTAAATTAATGGCACGTTGTTTATGAGCCGCAGCACTGGACACGCAACGATTCCGTCGCGCATTCCCGTAAATGCTCTCCCTTTCATGCCCCCCCCCCCCCAACAGCCAATGGATTCAATCACTATCGTGCGAGCGTGATGAAGAGGAATTGAAAAAGTGTCCTCGGTTTTATTGCCGGAAGTAAGGTTTTTAGATTGATTGCAATTAATTTTATGTCTTTCTTGTGTCGTGTGTTTTGTTTTTATTTCACAAATTTTTTTTAGAGTTAAGGGAACGTCTATTAATTACGTGAGGATGAATTTTCAAAGTTAAGACAACCCTCCCCCCTCTATATTGTAAGGACTCATAAAAAAATTTCATCCGCTCTCCTATTCTTACGTAGGGGAGCGGCGCCGAATGCGGCGCGGCGGCTAATGTGGCGCGTTCAAATTTTCGAATATTAATGCATTTTCTGCTTGTGGAGGTAGTTTCATTACATGTATATATGTTTTCAACGTTAAATTATCAAAAAATCGGAATAATTAAATTAATTGCCTGATTTTCATGACGAAAATTCAGTTTTTGTTCTTTCGCTTGTATTGTCAGAGTAGCTAAAAACAAGTAAAAAATTACAGAAGTTTTGTGTGAACTTACACAATTTTTTGGAAATATACTGTTCCGAGCTTCGTCGATGCTTCAAAGTTTAACATTTTGAGTAAAATTAGTAAACTTTCATGTGAAAAATCTTTATTAAATACTATTTACATGCGACTAATATGGCGCATTCAGGACTAAAATCGGCAGGTAATTTGGCGCACAAGTAAGTAACAAAGTGCCAGTTTCAGTTAGAAGGTAAGAAATATTTACTCAGAGTAATAATATTTTGTTTCTAATATGCATAAAAAAGTTGTATTCTAATAATTATCCTGTATTTTAGAGTTATTGTAGAATAACTGTTATTTGAAAACTTTTTACCAGTTTTCGGGTTAGGTTTGTTCTGACAAAATAAATATTTAGAAGGTTTATGTGATGATATTGTTTGAATGTGGAATCATTACAACTGTTTTGGAAAGGAATGAAATGTTCTTATTGTTATTATAATTTTGATTCATTGTTTATAAAACGTCTGCAAGCTTATCTTAAAATAAAAAATTTGTAGCACTCCTAACCTTTATTGTTCTAGATGGGAGTTTATAAACGAAAGACTGAAAATGGTCAATGGACAGTTTCCCCATTGATAATTATTTGAATATATCCTTCATTATGTTATTTTTCATATTGGTGAGTCATTCTGCACTGTTAAAAAAAAACTTGTTTCTTGACGTTTCAGAAGACAACCCTTAAATTATTGTGAGACATTCTGCACTGTTAAAAAAACAATTTATCTTGAGATTTCAGCAGACATAACCCCTCAAGTATGTTGATAATATGAAACGTAAATATATTTATCTTATTGTTATTATATTTTACTGATTTTTCTTGTGAATTTGATTTTTAAACAAAATATATTTTATTACAATCTTTTACTTTATATTTGAATTTTGATCGTGCATTTTCCTTTATATGCGCCGTTCCCCTAAGGTGAGTTGCCTAAGCGAGAGGCGGGCAGATATCACACGATTTGAAATAGTTGCTTCTCCCCATGTCACGCATACTATTTTTCATAACATTTCTATCGAAAAACCGACTTCCGATACTTGTCTACGTTGCATGAACATTCTTATTATACAATGGCATGAAGGCGATGATAGACTCTGTCCACGCCAAACTGAAACAAACTCAAAATATTATGAATTTCGATATATACACAACACATGTGACACAACTTGACCAAGGACTCAAATTAGCTTCAAGTCGTGCATCAATATGATACACACACGCTTTTCCCACAGAGTCAGGTCACGTAATAGGTTATTTCACAATCACTACCTGATCAGAAAATAATTACGTATCGTCTACTGTCGCAAGTACTGTGTATGCTGAATAGATTGCTGTCCTTATGAAAACCACCATTAATGCTTTTTTTAAAATAAAATGTGATATTAAATAGTTTGTCGGATTTATCCGCGGAAAGATAAAAAGTTCTGTTTCTGCTTACGTACTATTTAAAATTGTGATAAAATAAATTATCCTAATGAATCGTCGGAAAAGATATTTGGCAGTGGTTATGTAGAACGCAAAAACCTTCAAAGAGTAACATATGTGAAATAAAGATAGTGTAGCGCTGTTTTGCTAGTAAAAAATTATAAAATAATGTTAAGTGAAAAGTTTACAGCGTGACTTCAAGATATACCATGTGGAAAAAATTAGAATATTAACGATGTGACAATTATTATTAGAAAAACATGAATACCGGTCTCAAATCCAAAAATTAAATCAGATTTTGATTGCGCTGATATTTGCAATTAATTTATTTTCTTATGATGAGAAATAAAAAGAAAAAGCATTGGACCGACACAAAGAAAAATGGATTTTCAAAATTAGTGTCAAAATTTAGAGAGTCAGTCCGTCCTTCAAGATGGTCGGAAGGGCCTTCCATAATTTTTCGACATAGTCAGAGAGACTCTTATTTTATGACCAGCCTGACTGTTATGAAAATATCAGAATCAGAATAATCAAGGTAATCTTCCGGAATCGTTCAATACGATCATTATGAGGTTAAACTGCTTTCCAACAGTTCGAACATGCGTGGAGAGTGAAGTACATAAGAGAGAACATGGTGGAAAGTGGATTAAGTTTTTTCTTTTGAATTTGCAACGTGCCATTTCTAACTGAAAACGTTCTAAAAATGTCATCATTCATTGATGAAGCAAAAAGTAACGAGATGTGTGATATTGATTTCTAAATTTACTCCAGTGCATGAAATCTTACAATTCAGTGCAGTGACGTCATGTCCTTAGCTTCTCGTGCTCCAAACAGTGTATTGTTAAGCATTGTTTGTCTATATCGAATCATATCTCATACACCTCACTCTCCACAAATAATAAAAAATGCTTTCAGATTTAATGCATTTTATATAAATGTTCGGCTCTCTGTGATGAGCGAATCGACTGTCCGAAATGATCAAGTCGACTCTATGAGATGATCTATTTGAACCTCTTGTTTTAACCTTCTAGAGATAGTCGCTTCAGCCATCTAGAAGGCTGTCCTATAGTCAACCCTCAAATATTGTTTCTCTGCACATCTAGATGCCCAACCTGACCTTCCACTTTTCTCCGTGTAGACACATTTTGATACTTGTTGGAAGACATTATTTCTTCATTGTAGTTCTACTTTTTGTTGCATTTTATATTTCATATACTAAAACATTAAGTATTTAAAACATTTGGTCAATGCTCAGTGCCAAAAAAATATTTTTATCCTTGGATGATTACAAGAGGTATATAATCATGTAGTTTATTATAGCATCATATATAACTTATTATATGAAGGAAATTATTCATTCATGTATTAGAAAAAGAATTTAAAAAAATGTTAAGCTATCACTCAATGTACAAGAAAATTTTAGTTCGTCGATTAAAGCATCTTCTTAACATCATCAAGGTCTTTTTATTTGGTCTGAAGAATGTCATCTCACACTTTTTACGATATTCATAAATAATTATTTACTCAGACGCATAAAATCGCACTCCAACCTTTACCATCGATTAATGAGGAAATGGAATTGATAATGTACTGAAAAAACGAATGTGTTTAGTAACTGAATTTCACCTCTTGAATAACTGGCTCATGATCGATGAATATCCCACAAGTACATAAGCTTGACGCCTGAAATTCACGAGAATATTTATTAGTTACACTCTTAACCAAATTCAACATTACTTCATCAATTATGCAGCTTTTCATCTACGTAAAAAGAAGTGAAAATCGTTCATACTCTAGTCTTCGTCATGGCGGTTATCCATAATTCTATTGGTGAATAGAAGAATATCGGTTATGGCTACGTGTACCGAAATTTCGGTTAGAAAAGATTGATTTTTTTCGATACGGATAGCGGGACCTGGAAAAGGGACTATTTGTTCCGCAATTGTATCGTATCGAAATTCTCACAGAAATTCTTATAAAAACCCTTATTAAAATCCTTACAGAAATGCTTATCGATACTCTCGTAGAAATTCTCATCGATATTCCCATAGAAATGCTCTTTAAAATTCTCATTGAAATTTTCATCGGAATTCTCATGGAAATTCTCATCAAAATTCTCACAGAAGTTCTCATTGAAATCCTCAACGAAGTTCTCATTGTAAATCTCATCGAAATTTTCAGTGAAATTATCATCCAAGTTCTCATGGAAATTCCCATTAAAATTTTGATTTAAATTCTTATTAAAATTCTCATTGAAATTCTTATTGAAATACTCATTGAAATTCTATTGGAAATACTCATCAAAAGTGGTACCGAAGCTCTCATTAAAATTTTCATCCACATTTTCATTGAAATTTTCATTGGAATTCTCATCGAAATTTTCATCAATATTCGCATAGGAATTCTCAGTTAAATTCTCATCCAAATTCTCATTCAAATTCTAATTCAAATTCTCATTCAAATTCTCATCAAAATTCTGACTAAAATTTTCATTGACATTCTTTTTTGAATTCTCATTGGAATTCTCATCAAAATTCTCACCGAAATTCTCATTGAAATTCTCATCAAAGTTCTCATCGGAATTTCGTCTCCCTGCTCCCTCTCATCACGGGAGGAAAGTATGAATGACGGACTGATACCCGACCGAAACTATGAGCGTTCCTGCGCGTGGCTATGAAACCACACTAAAAATGATAGTATTTGCATGAAAATTTGATATCGAAGGTTTTCTAAAAAAAGGTTTATTTTTCAGCCTACTCGCCTTGAAAAATTGACCTGCTTACACATGCATGTTTACCTAATACGTCTCTACTATTTACAATACTTACAGTTCACTTATATCAACTTCCTCTCCTATTTACAATCTTTCCTTCTCCATGCCTCTTCTTCCTTCCTTCCTTCTCTTCTTTTTCATCTTACCCAACACCCCCTTCACTCATGAAACTGCCCTTTTATCCCCTCTTTCATGCAATGATACCTCCATGCTTATCTCACTCCTTCCCACCTCCTCACAATCCTCTAACTAGTGTTCCAACCTCGCATACCCCTTACTGCACAATTCATACATTTTCTTCTCCCTAGGAATCCAGAACATACTGAACCCCTCCATGCAACCACATCTCAACCTCACTATAAGCTCCTGCCTTCCTTTCTCCCCTTTCTTACACAAATTCTGCTCTCTCCCTTATAATAATCAACCCATAGTTCCCAATTAACCTTGACCCTCTCATTCTCTCCTACCCTGCTGCCTTCTCTCTCCATGTCGTTCTTCTTCACTACCTCATACACATTTCTCCCCTCCTTATGCACCCTTTTCACTTCATCCCTCTGCAGCCCATTTCTTCTAAAAATACATTTTTGTTTCAACCTCTATCTTCTTATTCTTTCCCCTGTTCTCCTTCTCTCACCAACAACCCCTACAAGCTTACTTCCCCCCTCTTCCAAAAATTTATCCCCATACTTACACGTCCGACTCCCTATTATAATCCCGAAACTCGTTCTCCCCTCTCCCTCCTAACAATTCAATTAGGCGTATTCTTTGCCAACTTCAGTGTCCACTTTACATACCCCTTCTGTATCCCATTTACCACCCCACTTTTCTTTCACGCCTACACCTCCACTACATACAATAGCACACTCATCACTAGCGAGTGGTAAAATTTCATTCTCCTTCCAAAATCATTTACATGCAATTTCTTTCTCAACCCCCATACCTGCCTCATTACCACATTTGCCCTTCTCACTCTCTCTCTCTCTTTTAGTATGTGCTAGAAGAGCGTACGAGCTGTAACTTTTAGAAATAAATTTAGTTTTGAAACTGAATTATATAGTCTTAGAGTACACTCAATTCACTACAATGCATTCACTTAATAAATTGTCTAGTATCCATCATTTTCAGTTATAGCCTGACAGTGTTGGAGCATGCTTTCTACTAGGGTTTCGGCGTAAATTGGCGACAACTATTTTCAAATACGGCGAAAGTGACGAGACAGCTGCTTCAAAGAGAACACACGTTTCTCTCGAAGTTTTACGAGGGCTGTTTGATGAGTCAGTGACTTTTTCAATTTTTTTGCGCAGTAACTTTAAATGCACCACTGATCCCGTCAACGCCATCTATGAATGAACTACTGTTAAATTTCGAGCCGGCTGAGTCATTTATTTTATGTTTGATATCCATTGAAAGAAGAGAACCTCGTGAATGTTAACGAAAATGGAAAAAAGTGAATTTCGTGTGCTGATTAGGCATTATTTTTTGCGTAAA
>JAABKJ010012286.1:0-10552 GCA_011634705.1 Andricus grossulariae
ATTGTAGCGTTACCTTACGTTTCGGAAATAAACTTCCAATACATTTATTGGAAGTTTCCAACAGAAATTTTTAACAGGGAGTATCGAAAAAATTAAATATTTTGCATTCGTTTTTGGTTAGGGCTAAACAGTTTCTGCTAGGTGCCAAAATAACCCCAAAAAAAGATTGGTCCTAGAAAATAATGTCTTCAGTTCGCGCAAGGTCATTATATGCCAAAATAAAGAATGATAGTAGAATTCTCATCACCAATGGCTCTAAAATGGTTGTTTTTGATCCGGGTAAGCAATAAAAAATGCATATTGTATCCATATAGATATATATACCTGCTTAGTATAGACCCAATCAATAAATGTCCTGTGTTCGTGCGATCATGTTAAATTGACAGATAATCGTAAAATTCACTACATATTATATATTTTTAACTATTGCAAGCTCACAAATTCTTATTTCTGATTCAAATAAGCGGTAAAAAAATGCATATTGTATCCACATATATACTTGCTAGTATAGACCCAATCAAAAAATGTCCTTAGTTCGCGCGTTCTTGTTATATTGACAGATAATCGTAAATTCATGAAATATTAGATATTTTAAACTATTACTAGCTCACAATCTTTATTTCTGATCATTATAAGCGGTGAAAATGCATATTGTTTCTACATATATACATGTTTTGTATATACCAAATAGAATAACGTTTAGTATTCGCGCGTTCTTATTCGATTGTCAAATAATCGTAAAATTCATGCAATATTAGATATTTTTAAACATTGAGAGCTTAAGAATGATTATTTCCTATGTGGATAAGCGTTCAAAAATGCAAATAATATTCACATATATACCCGCTAATCATAGGACCACTAGAAAAATTTTTCGTGTTCGCACTCATGTTGAGGTGGCAGATAATCGAAAAATTCACGAAATATTAAATATTTGTTACTATTACAAGTTTAAAATTATTATTTTCAATTCAGATAAAGAATATAAGTTGTACACTATATTTCTCTCTCGAGTATTTTTCGGTTACTTAATAATATAATTAAATATTTAGCTAAATTGTCTTACGAAAAATTACTTGTGAAATCTTGAATTGGTGTTTACTTTCGAAAACTGGCAATATTGCTTATTGGGATCAGAAGTAAAGATTGTGAGCTTGTAATAGGTAAAAATATATAATACTTCGTGAATTTAACGATTATCTGTCACTTTAACATGAACGTGTGAACACAGGACATTTTTTGATTGGGTCTATACTGAGCAGGTATATATGTGAATATGATATGCATTTTTTACCGCTTATGCGGATCAGAAATAACAATTTGTGAGCTTGTAATAGTTAAAAATATGAATATATATAAATATAAATGTAAATAATATAGTTACATCGGGTTAAAAACTGGCAAAAAATGTGTTGCGTAATTTATGGATTGCCTCTTATGAAGATATACGTCTGATTTAGTTCCTTTCGTATCAATACTGACTGAACGTGCATTCATTATAATTGTATGATGTCAACCCTCTCGTAGACGTAGAATGAAAATGTTGCATTTGAAAATAATAGTTCAATCCATCTATGTTCATATGAATAATTGAATGACGCCTGGAAGATACATTCATTAAAATTTCATAATGTCAACCCTCTTATGGAAAATGTCGTATGCGAATATAATATTCGTATTCTTCTGAACAAGAACAACCCTTGCCATCGATACCTCCCTTCGTATTTAATTATGCAGGAAGTTAATAGTGTTCCAGTCGGAAGTAGTCGATTTAACATTTTATGTCTTATAAGCTTATTGTAGTCATAGGTTGATGGCACAGGATGTATTCATACATAATGGATAATGTAATTGCAGAAATACGTCCCTACTGCTTCGATAATATTGGTCGTAACTAATAATTTACGGTTTTATTTTCGAAATGAAAGGACAATGAATGGATATTTTTTAAATTATATGGAATCTTTCTGTACATTGTGTGCCGAATAAATTGCCTTCAGAATCTGAAAATCAAATAAAAAACTTATTAAATTAACTTTTGAGTATGCATACCTAATTTAGTTTCCAAAAGCCAATGCGGACTTTTCTTCATTGGAATAACTTTTTTCGCCGAAAAAAAAAGATTATTTTTTTTCAGGCTGCAAAAAAGACTATTTAAAATCTTTATAGCTTAAAATTGGTTTAGATTAGATTTTAAAAACATGGTCTCGTTTTAAACAAGATTTGTCTCAGGACCTTATTATCTGAATATCACAATTGAATCTAACTATGAAATTCTTGGATATTAATTAAATTGAATTGAACTTTCAATTCAGAAAAATGTTATCTAACATTAGATCAATTTTGTTTCGATCTAAGCAAATTTTACTGAATTTAATGCAAACCACTTTATGATGTAATAATTTTAAGTATTCTTCCTGCAGACATCAATAGTACCTATATTGTGGCACAAGTGCGGAAAGTAGGCAGTTTCACATAAGCGTGAAATATGCTGTACGAGGCAGAGGCATATTGAAGAGGAGTCTTAGGCGAGTCAGAGGCGAGTTGGAAGCGAGCCGAAAGAGTTGTGTCTAATTTCCGCACTACTAACTGGAATGTGATTGAAACCTAATAGTTATTTTTTCAACCAATAGGATTCATTTTCTACCAAATTCTTAAATTTTCGAGCCGAAAATACGAATTTTCTATTAAAAAGTGGACATTTGAACCCTAAAATATGAATTGTTGTACAAAAAAGTTAATTTTTAACTGAAAAAGATGACTGTAAAGTCTGTGATAAATAAATGAGAATTTGATTGTTTTAAAGAATTATTTACGCAGTAAACCCATTTTAGAAAAAATGTTGGTTACCTGGTTCTGTACTGCCATCTTTAAACTAGCGGCGAGTGAAACGTGAATTCACTGGAAACCCTTTTTATTAAATTTTTTTATTAAATGATACAGAGTTCTCAATACTAACTATTGGAAAGACTAGAATTATAAGAGTCGAAAATATTTAGGGAACAAGGTGAAATTCTAATTGCCTTATAAAAATACATCTAGTTACGTTAAAATAAATCTTTTTTTGTGTTAGACCCATATTACTATTTCCATTATCATTCAGCCATTTTAAGATTTTATATGCAAATCATCCTCTGATTACGTTATCATACGGAATCCTTCAGGACATTGTATGCTGAATAAGAAGTCTTCAAAATCTGAAATGAATAAACATTTTAATTTATAATTATGTTGCAATCAATCTTGGGATATTAAACAGTTGTACATCATTCTGATTATCAACTTCAGATCAAAATGATCCATTTTTGAGGATCAAAAATTAATTTTTACATAACTTGATTCTTATCTGTCCAGTGGTAGTTGTTATACTTTTTTATAAATTTGTAGGTTATTCATAACGGACATAATATTTCTTAAACAAGGAATGTTTTCAAAAATTATGATTTAAGGGAAAGAAAAAATAACAATTTGCCTATATTAGGATGCAAACCTCTCTGGATCTGAAAATTTATTTTTTTCTTTCTAAAAGTGTCTCTTTAGATTACCCGGTTCCGACTCCCACTTCTGAAAAATTTCCAACTTCAATTTTCGACCAAAAATGGTACAGTTAAATTTTCAGCTAAGAAAAATTAATTTTCCGCCACAAAACGAAGTTTCAACAGAATAGTCAAATTTTCTACCAAAGAGATCTGTTTTCGACTAAAATAATAAACCTTTAACTAGAATAGTAAAATCTTCCTTCAAAAATTAATTTTTAACAACAAAATTTTTTCAACAAAATAGTTAAATTTTCAATTGAAGAGATACTTTTAAAAATAAAATAATGAATTATCAACCAAAACAATGAGTTTTTAACAAAGGAGTTCAACTTTCAGCAAGTAGTTGCATCTTAAACCAAAAAACATGAATACTCAACGAAAATGTAATAGTTGATATTTCAACCAAATAGTTGTTGAATTTTCAACCAAAAATGGAATGGTTAAATTTTCAGTTAAATCGAAATAATACAATTTTTGACCAAAAAGATAAATTTTCAACCAAGAATGTAATGGTCGAATTTTCAACTAAAGCGATGAAATTTGTAGAAAGTTTTGAATTTTAATGTCAAAAAGAGGAATTTTCAACAAAATTTCAACCCAAAAATATGAGTTTTCAACATAAAATGTAATGTTCAAGCCAAAGAGACAAATTTTCAACTATGCAGGGTAATTTTTTGTTTCTAAAACTGTTTCTATAGATTTAACCCGTTCGATCTCCAACTTCTAGAAACTTTTCAACTTTCTAGGACCAACAAGAAATGTTTTAGAAAATTTAGAACTTCAGGTTGGGAGAAAAATTCCATATTTCCTATATTGGGCTAAACATCTATATAGCTCTTAAAATTATTTATTTGGCGTCAAAAAGTGTTACTTTAGACTTACGCGGTTCAAATATTTGTCGAAATGGTCACGACTTGGTCATAAGATAACAACTGAAACTCGACAATTACTACTTATAAAAATTGACGACAGGAAATTAATGCGATTGATCTTGAAAATCGGATCATTCTGAAATGTGTAATCGAATCGAAATCTGTATGAAAGCGTTTCTTATCATTTTGATCCAATTTCGGGATCAAATTGATCAAATGACATTCACTGTGCATATAATTGGTGTTCCAAAAACTTTTTGAAATATATTTGATTATTTTCTTCATTCAAAGGACTTTCGGGAAAAAAACTATGCAAATTATATGGTTTCTCTTTTTAAACACTTGAATTACTTTTTTTGAAGTGGATATGTTTCTGAATCTTACACGTATTGTGGTTGCGGTTTCGTATCCTAAATTAAAAGATTGTCTGAATCTATATAGTTCAGAGGATACAAACAAAATTATATGCATAATTTCGCTAATTTTAAATAATTGATTAATTTCAAATAGTTTTCTATAAATACAAAAATTGAATGAAAATTTCATTCGGATCCTTGTATATACTTCTGCTTTATTGCTGCTTTTTGAAATATATAATACTTACGAACACAAAAGAATCCAGATTCACTGATATCACTGAACCTACGGAAATTAAAATAGGTTTCCTAGAGCGAATCATCCAAACGATAAGATTTTTCTTAGTTTCATTTACGAAATAAAGCCAGTTTGTTTCAGAAACAGCATCTTGCAAATCAGTACTCTACACATGAAGGTACATTATAATGTTGTAAACAAGAAAAAACTATAAAGTTCAAATAAAGTTATCTCTCTATAATACCTACTATCCAAGGTCAAAAAAAAAAAAAGTTTTCTAAATAAAAATGTGAGAGGAAAACTCACGTTAATCATTAGTTCATTGCCATAAAAGCAGTACAGGAAGAGTTCAGATAACATACAACCAGTATATGAGTAAAGCGTTATGAGAGTAGAATAGTTAGCCGAACCTCCCTTCGAAATGTTAAACACACTGAAGCAGATGACAATCAAGCTTATTAAAAATTGGGTAAACAATACTTCTTCAAATATTTCATTCAATTTTTTTGCTGACCTGTACATAAAAAAATATTTTAAAGACTTCGTGTTATATATCGAAAAGATATACAAGTGTAAAGATAGTAGATTTGTATTTTTTTTATCAATATCTTAATTGCCTATAAAAAGTTATTTCACCTTGTCTTAATTAACGTTCAAGATAAAAATCTGAATTTAAATGAATTTTTCAAGTCAATTACATTAGAGTTTAGACATTCATACATTTAATTTTAATAATTGTTAATGATGAAAATTGTACCATTTGATATAAGTTTTAAGACCACTAAGCATATATTTTGATATAGTTCATTGTATATTTATTTCATATTGGACCGTAATCTATGCCTGGGACATGTGTAGGCATTAGGATGGTCTAAAAATGTATCGGCAATTTGTTCGAATCTACAAAAAATAATTCTTTTTTTTTTCGAAAAAAAAAAAATTATATTTAGAGATCCCGCACGCCCCATAAAGTTTAACTCACATTTCCAATAAAAAAGACTTTTTTTTAATTTTATTCAGAAACATCAATATTATGTATATCGAGTTGAAACTAAACCCTACAAGTCTGTTTCATAGGGTCTGAAAAAAAAACCTTTGAGTGAAAAATTGGGTTTCGCGTGTTTGTGGCTATAATTACTTTTTTTGCGTTTTTTTATTTATTAAAAGCTGCGTCAAATACATAAAATACTACTCTTTACTCATAATTAGATGTTTAAACAAATTGTTTAGACAATTTATTATTGTTTATAGTAATTTCCTCAACTTGCTTTCAACTTTTTAGTTAGAATAAGTTGATAATTAATTTAAAATAATAAAAATAATTGTTTAAGCAATGTATTATTATTCACAATAATATTCTTATAGAATAATGCTGGAAAGTAATAAGTAGGTTATTTTAATAAAACTAATTGTTTAAACAGTTTATTGTTTTTTTAAAAATAATATTCTGTTTTAATAATACTAGATAGTTGCGGTTTTTCTGAGAATTTTAACTTTTTGTAAACTTTTCACGTAGAGTGAGCTAATAATTGATTCAGGCTAAGAAAAATAACGGTTTCAACTAATTAATATTACTTTTAATAATATTCACTTTGAATAATTCTAGAAAGTTGCAGTTCTTTCTGACATTTTTAAAATTTTGTCCACTATTCATTCAAAATAAGATATTAACTAATGCAATTTGAAGAATATAATTGTTCAAACAATTTATTATTACTTATGACTATCTTCTCTCAGTTGTAATGCTAGAAAGTTGCGTTTTTTTCTGAAAATTTCAGTTTTTTTTACTTTTTAGTAAATCTAGAAAATCCGAAACATGCCTATTTTAAATACCTAGTTCTAGTTCAGAAAAATATATCAGTAAAAAAGAAATTGTTTAAAAACTGTTTCTCTCTGACATTTATCTTATTATTTGTTCATAACTAAAAAGAGGAAGCAAAGTTAAAAATTTTGGAAAAAGTGCAACTTTCTTGCATTATTCAAAGAGTATATTATTAAAAATAATAATAAATTGTTTAATTGATTATGTTTGCTAGCTATCATTAATTATTACCTCAGTAAGTAAAAAGTGGACAAAAAGTTAAAATTTTCAGAAAAAGCCGCTACTATCTAGCATGGCTATAGTGGTAGATAGTTATAAATAATTATGAATTATTTAAACAATAATATTTGTTAAATTTCAATAATTATTACCTCGCTCTAAGTCGAAAGTTGACAATTAGTTGAAAATTTCAGAAAAAAATGCAATTTGATAGCATTTCTCATAGAGAATATTGATCAAAATGATACTGAAATCTTTAAACAATTATTTTTATTATCTTCAATTAATTATTACCTCAGTTTAATTGAAATTTATGCAAAAAGTGTTCAATTTCCGAATAATCAGAATTTCGTAGCATTAATTTAAGAGAATATTGCTATAAATAATATTAAATTTTTTGAACAATTATTTTTGTTAGGTTTAATTAATTAGTGTCCCAATTCATATATTAAAAACAACTTTTCCTAGAAAAAACCGTAAAAAATAATAATTAGCGCCAAAATCTAACAAAAACCAATTTTTCACTCATAGGGTTTTTCTGAGACCCTATAAAACATACTTATGAGATTGAAATTCAAAAAGTAATTTTATAGTCTTATTCTATGGCCAACTGTGAATAGAAATATTCAGGGTCTACTCGATAGACCTAATATTGTCGATTCTAAATCAAATTTACAAAAAAGTATATTTTTCTCATGGGAAATAGTAAATATAATTTTTGTAACGCATTTATTTCTTTGTGGATTTGAACAAATTTGTAAAGGATAAGAATAAAAATTCGAAAAAAAATAAATTTGACCGCCTTAATGCGGACATGCTTCAAAATCACTTTAACCCTTTGATGCATACATTTTTTAGAAAACTTTTTTTTAATGAAAATAGTTGCATTAAGGGTTTGCGAGGTCGCTGATCACGAATCTGTTATTAGGATTTAAAAATTCACAAATCCAATATGGCGGATTCAATATGGCGGATTGAACTCTTATGATCTATGTGTAGGTTTTTGGGGTTGCTAATTTGAAATCTGTTATCAGATCTTCAAAATTCAGGATGACAGATCCAATATGGCGGACCGAACTCGAGAAAATAACTTCGATTTTGATAAAAATTAGTATACTTAGGTTTTCAGGATCACTGATTTCGAATCTGGTATCAGACTTCCATATTTATAAATGGCGGATCCAATATGGCGGACAGAATCTATATAATGCACCTTGATCTTGATAGAAAGTAGTGTATATGTGTTCTTGAGGACGATCATTTCGAATCTGTTATTAGATTCTCGAAATCCAAGATGACAGATCCAATATGGCGGTCCAAATTATAAAATTAACTTTGATTTCCATAAAAACTGGTTATCAGATTTAAAAATTCAATATGGCGAATCCAATATGGCTGACTAATTTCGTGAAATTAACTCTGATTTTAAAGACAAATGGTGTATATAGGTTTTTGGGGTCACTCGTCTCGAATCTGTCATGATATTTCTGAAATTCCTAATGACGGCACCAATATGGCAGACAAACTTTGTGTAATAATCTCTGATTGTTATAGAAATTAGTATACAGAAAATATCAAAGTAGCTGATTTCGAATCTCTCAATTAAAGTCATTTTCACAAAATTTGGTTCTACATTTTGGATCCGCCATCTTGATTTTCGAAAATGTGATAACGTTTTCGTAATCAACGACCGTGAAAACCGCTTCATTATGAATTTTATCACAATCAGGGGCAACTCAACAAATTAAGTCCGCCATATTGAATCAGTCATTTTGAATTTCAGAAGTCTGATAGCACATTTGTAATCAGCAACCCCAAAAAATGATAATAATGAATTTTTCTTGCAAAAAGTCACTTTTTTTGGTATTTTCTTATTAATATTACCAAATTCACCAGAAATTTCAGATAGCGGAGTGTAATTTTTAATTCTCTAAAATTTTGTTATAGTAAATTAACAAAAGGAATCACAAAAATCAAGAAAAAACAACTTGAAATATTATAAATATAATGATAATCTAGGTAGGATATAAAATATCACATTTTATTTTGGTTTGCAATAATAAAATCAAGTTTTTACTATGGATCATGTTATGAGACACTAAAAGGAAAACTCGTGCCAATTTTTATCACAATTTTTATCAACTTACTCATATATGATATTGTGATGTCTAACAGTTACCGAAATCAAATATCTTTCTAATACGTTTTGTTTTCCGACACCAGCCTTCAAAATATTTTCAGTCCGATGAGGAAACTTGTTCAATCGATGTCGTAAGAATTTCAGTTGACAACTTAGTTGGTTCATTAATCCAGGTATTAAAGTATCGACAGCTATGTGCACACTTGCTGTTACAACATGGCCCAAAAATTCATGAATCCAAGTGATCCAAAAGTATAAATGCACTTTTAAATTATACGGACGCCACACATTTAGAATTTCTATTCTTTCATCTCCTTCTTTAGCAAATACAGCTAAGTACATTGCTATCACAGCTATTGCAACTAAAGTTGAATACCATAGAGTAAATATCCTGCATGATATAATAGGATTCAACTAAGTATTTATAAGGAAAACCTTATTTTCCCCACTTCTTCCAGACTATTTATTCAAAATTGTACAATAAAGTTTTGGAATTGGACCGATTTCCTCATCAGATTATCTTTTACAGTTTGCAGAATTCAAAAAGAATCACTGAGAGAAATGTCCTCTTGTGACGAAGGGATGTTTCTTGACGTAAATGAAATTTCGTCATTTTATGATCAAGAGGATTTTCAGTTGTCTCAACAAGAATCCTTTGGCAGAAAAAATTACCTTTATGCAACTAACTTCAAACAAATAATTATATTTGTGTAAAAAATATATTCATGAGGTTCAAAACAAAACCGGAAAGAGGACAATGCTCTTGTTTCAGGACAACTTTTGCTCTGAGTGAATAGCATGTAAGAAAATCGTGATATTTTGTCAAAATCAGCAGCCTATGCCACTTTCTCGGGAAGCCTGTGGAGAGTATTGTCATGAGAGTTGACGGTCGCCGTGTGGCGGCGCCAGCTATGCAGTTAGCCTAGAATTCAAATAATGCAAGGTGTTGAAAAAAAGTTTGGTAAATAAAAATAATTTTCTGATAGTTCTGGGTTAAAGATAATGATCTTTAAGATCTTTTTAATCTTATGAGTTAAAAATAATTCAGGAAGATCGTAAAATTCACTGCTTTTAGACGTAAATCCCAATACATTCCTACTAACTACAACATATTATTATTCATGCGCAATTAAATCAGACATATAATTATTTGTGTAATTATTGAATATCCGAAAAGAAAAGTCTAAGCTTTATATTTTTTATTATATTCTATAATATATAATGTGTACTTCATTTATTTATCAATTTAAATTCATTTCGGATTTTTAAATATTTTAATAAACAAATTACGGGTTTTAATGAACTTCTTATTTTTTAGCTTGAAATAACTTTAGTTCATGTTTAATTTAAAAACAACTATATAATG
>JAABKJ010012287.1:0-10552 GCA_011634705.1 Andricus grossulariae
TAGATCAATTCATTGAAAATTGGCGGAAATATCCATTTTGTAAGAAAGCACGCGACGTTGTCTTAATAGGAGAGTGTAAAGGCGAGAGTACAAACGTTGAAAAGGGCTTGAACCTGCTAACGATGCAATCGTAGACGACGTCGCGTGCCGTCTTACAAAATGGATATTTCCGCCAATTTTCAATGAATTGATCTAAAAACTTCCAGAAATCTTTCTCCAATAGTAAGGAACAAATATCTCACTGGAAGTTCTTTTAACTCTAAAGTTCCCTCGATACTTTTCTTCACCGAAGCTAAAAAAAACGTGCTTACCATCAGGTCTTCATTTGCAATTAATTATTATTGAACAATTGGATTTTTCAACTATTTTCTTCATTTTGTACGCATCGCCAGGGCATAATGCGTATGTGTACCAAATTTCAAATAGTTTCAATAATATTTGTCTGGGTAGAGACGATTTATGTTTTAAAAAATAATTGAATTTAGTGAAATTTTTCCATCCCTTTTTCAATTATATTATTAAAAATATACATCGGAAACAAAACATTTAAATAGAAAAAATTTCCGTCTTCTCATTCTCTACCAGCGCATTTTTTTTAATTTCCATCACTTTTAGTTAAAAATTCGATTTTTGCTAGAAAAATTAATCTTCTTGTTGGAAAATTGATTTTTGTAGGATAAAAATGAGCCATTTTGTTGAAAAAAATCAACTATTTTATTGAAAATTTATTTTTTTGATTGAAAATTTAACTACTTGGTTGAAAATTTATCTTTTCTAGTTGAAAATTCAACTGTTTTCTAGAAAATTCGACTATTTAGTTTAAAAAATCAACAATTTGGTAGAAAATTATACTATACGGTTTAAAATCAACATTTTTGTTGAAAAATCATATTTTCTGTTTAAAAATTACACTATTTTTCAAAAGATTCATCCTTTTGGCATAAAAATTCAACAATTTTGTATAAAATTTCGTCTCTTTGAATTAAAAATTTAATAATTTGGTAGAACTTAAAATACTTGGTTGAAACTGGAGTATTTGTTCAAAATTAATTTTTATGTTGAAATTTTATATTTTTGGTTGGAATTTCAAATACCTGGTTAATAATGTTTCTTTTTTTGGTTGAAAATTTAACTGTTTTGTAGAAAATTCGTAAAAAATGAAAATTTGTTGTTTGAAAATTTGTCTTTTTGTGTACAAAAATTAATATTCCATTTTTTTTGGTAGAAAATTAATCTTCTTGGTTAAAAATGCACCTATTTTCCAGAAAATTCTTCTTTTTTGGTACAATTCAACTGTTTTAGATTTAAAATTCAAATCTTTTTTTGTTAAAAATATCAACTACTTATTTTAAAGTTGGTAGAAAATTTAACTATTTGATTGAAAATGAACTTTCTTCTTAAAAATACATATTTTTGGTTAGAAATTATATTGTTTGGTGAAAAATTTAACTAATTATTTGAAAATTTAACCATTCAACTGGTTGAAAATTCTTTTCCATTTGTTAAAAATTAATTTTCCAAACTGAAAATTTAATAATTCCATTTTCGGTTAAAAGATAATTTGTTTTAGTTGAAAATTAAACTGTTTGGTTCAGAATTCATCTTCCGTGTCTGAAAATGAACCTTTTTGTTGAAAATTCATCTTTTTAATTGAAAAGTCTTCTATTATATTTCAGATTCAGAATTCATCACTGTTGGTTGAAAATTTAACTACTTGGTTAAAGATTTTACTCTTTTATTGAAAATTCGGTTTCATTTTTGTTAAAAATTAATTTTTTTAACTGCAAATTTAACAATCCATTTTGGGTTAAGAACTTTTTTTTAGCTGAAAATTCAACTACTTCGTTGCAATTTCATTTATTTAGTTGAAAATTCGTCTTTTGGTAAAAAGTTAATCTTCTTGGTTGAAAATTCATCTTTGTAAGAAAAAAATTCAACTATTTTGTTAAAAATTTCAAAATTTGTTTGAATATTCGCCTCTGGTTTAAAACTTTTACTGTCTGGTTGAAAATTCGTCTTTTTGACTTGAAAATTGAACTATTTGAGTAAAAATTTAACTATTTGGGTAAAAATTTAACTATTCGATTGAAGATTTATCTCTTCTGCTTAAAAGTTCAACTGTTTGGTTGTTAATCCAACTGTTGGGTTGAGAATTAATTTTTTTTAACTAAAAAATATATTTTTTCAAACAAAAAAGTCATTTCTTTGATTGAAAATTCAACTATTTTATTTAAAATGTGTTTTTTTTTGGCAAAAATTAATTTTTTATACTGAAAATTCAACTATTTAGTTTTTGGTGGAAAATTTATCTTTTTTAGTTGAGAATTCCAGAATTTGGTTAAAAATGTTTGCATTTTGTTAAAAATTCGTCTTTTTTGTTGGGAAATTATTTCTGTCAGTTTAAAAATTTAACTTTTTGGTTAAAAATTAGTTTATCTTTTTAAAAATTCATCTTTTTAGGTTTAAAATTCAACTCCTTGGTTGAAAGTTGAACTATACTTTCTTCTAAATTAATTTCTTTGGATTTGAAGATTCATACCTTCAGTTTGAAAAAATGTATCCCTTTGGTTAAAATTGAAAATTCGGCTTTGTCTTTTGAAAATTTCACAATTTGGTAGAAAATTCAACTATTTGATAAAAATTCATTTTTTATTGAAAATTAATTTTTTAATAAAAATTTAACTATTTCATCGCTGGTTGAAAATGGATCGTTTTTAGCTTAAAAACCTATTTGGTTGGAAATGAACTGTTTTGTAGAAAATTGGTCTTTTTGGCTTAAAATTCAACTGTTTTTTTTAATATTCGTCTTTTTGCGTTGAAAATTCTATTATTTGAGAAGAATATTCGACTATTTGGTTGAAAATTAAGTTTTTTGTCAAAAATTCATAATTTCGGGTGTAAAATTTAATTGTCTTTTCTGGATAAAGATGCAACTATTTGAATTAAAATTATTCCGTTTCAATTAATGATTCAACTATTTTGTTGAAAATTGCTTAAATTCAACAGCTTTTGATTTAAAATTAAAATATTTTGTTAGTTGAAATATCTACTATGTATTATATTTTTTGTTGAGAATCAATATTTTTTCTATTTAAAATTCAATTACTTGGTTCACAGTTTAACTTCTTCGTAAAAAATTAATTTTTTGTTAAAGATTCATGATTTCAGTTGACAATTCAACTATTTTTCGTTGAAAAATAATTTTTTTTTAATTCAAAAGTTTACTATTTTATTTTTGGTTCAGAATTTATTTCTTCTGGTTAAAAATTCTACTATTTTCTGCAGATTTAACTATTTTGTTGAAAATTCGATTTTGTTGTTAGAAAAGTAATTTTTCTAGCTGAAAATTTAACTGTTGAATTTTTGGTTGAAAATTTGTTGTTTATAATTGGAAATTCAATTACACCAAACCCTCGATTTAAGACCGGTGTCGGGGGTTGCCTGCAAATAGCCTTGGCCTTAAATCGGGGGAATCCAAACGTAAACAGTCAGGGCCGTAAAAACCATTTCTGTTGGATATTTCTCGGGCGTAAAAAATATTTGTTCAATTTCGTCCATTTTGTTATCTAACACATATAATAATTTAAATTTGAAGAAAAATTACAATGTCAGCAATACATATCAGTCTTTTCTATAGTAGTTTGTCGTGCTGAATTCAAACCCGACCTCCATTTTTTACATACACGTCAGGTTTTTGAGTTTTTAGGAGTCAAACATTTTTTTAAAAGTCACAATCCGATTAGCGAAATCAAGCGATTTTCAGAGAATTTAATTGAAATCACGAGAATTCAAGTAAATTTGAGGAAATTTTGTCAATTCCGCTGTTTTATATTATTTATTTAGGTCATTTAATAGCTAATACTAAAGTTAATTTCACAGTAAAAATAGGGGTTCACTAAAGTTGCGGTTTACATAAAAGTTGGTATCCTTTAGAACTTGAGCTCCAATAGAAACCTCCAAAGACCCAAAAGGGTTCCTTTAGAAACCTTGAACAGAAAAACATGAAGGAGCATTAACAAACAAACCACATGCATACGCCTTTATGTCTATAACTTCTACTATAACTATCCTAATTATGCGATAATATTATGTACGATAATTCTCTTTATTAAATGATATCCATCAGATGTCGATTACGTGTGTACTTTTTTGTGAAATTTGTGTTATTAATTAGATAAAATGTCGAAGTGGGCAAAGCGAAAAATGGGTTCTTGGGAAATAGGCTCTATTATCATTGGGTTACTTTAGAACTCCAACTGAGGTCTCCTTTAGAACTAATTCATCGTTTTGGATTCCTTTTCAGAAAGTGGGGTTCCTTTTGTTGCAGCTCCTTTGGAACCAAAAATTGGTTCTAATGGAAATCCCAGTTTTTTCTGTGTTCCAACTTATAATTTCTTTTTGCAGAATCAGCTTATGAACGAGATATGTTCAGCGCAGTTCAGTCTCCTCTCATTCAACTGAATATACATCATCACGGTGTACTAGATTCAGTTTTAGCTTGCAAGTTAGAACCAGACTTTTACGATGTTGGAACAATAATAATCGAGGATCACGAATACATTATTGGAGTAATCTTCGCTCATCTACATTTGTTTCCACTCATGGCACCTAGACCGGGTCTTCCGAATACCTTTGAAAGAGTTAAAGTACGCATAGATGGCAACCATGCCAGTGTGACTGTACCAATATCTAATGAGGATCCTCTGAATCGCCTCTTCTTCCAAAACTTTGGTCCAGAACTGCACATTCGCCAAGTGTTCATACCCAGAATTAGATTTCATAAATTTTCGAGAATTTAAGTTCGGGTTATATAACGGAGAATATGACCTCATTGAGGAGAATTCAGAAGAATGTAAGAATTTATGATTTTCAACAATGTTTTTATTATTTACGAAATTCACATAGTCAAATATGACCATGTAAAAAGGAGAGCATTGGTGTAGATTATACACAGTGAAAAGAAAACCTTAAAATCTAATTGAACTTACTTTCAGGATGGCGTTAAATTCATTAGGTAACTTAATTTATGATATTGAGGTGAACATAAAGTCAGCCTCCCTTGGCAGATAGTGATTTAAGGTCGAAAACGAATGCAAAAGGCACATGAATGATCAGAATTTTTCATAGTAAGTATGAAAATCCAGAAAGTACGTTAGAACGGAGATGAATTTCATTTGATGCGGGCGGAACTCGCTCAAATGCTCCGTCCGCATGACGGCGTGTGTGCGCGAGTGCGATGCGCGGAGAAGTTTGTTTTTACAGAGAGACACGAATAGTGATGCTACGCGAAAATTATGTTAATTTTAAAATACAGTGAACTCTTGTTAACGCGAATCAGAATTGATTGAAAATTTGGGAGTTCGGGTAAAAAAAATAGTGCTATCGGGGTAATAACAGTGCAGCATAGGATTTGTATATTCCTGCCAAGACCGCAAAGTTTCTGCATGTGACAATCCGAGGGTTGACAAGGGTTCACTGTAGAAATCTTTTAGCAAAAATTATATGGACTATTTTATCGACTGCATTTATAATATAATAATTGCAGAACGCAATTTTCTGCTCCGATCACGTTGTCTCTGTTATGGCGCTGCACGTAACCTCGGATTTTGTTTGTGTACTTCAGGCATAAAATCATTTCGATTGACAGACTGTCCGTCGTAAGTTTACTGTATCTCCGTATTATACATCTGACTTGACGAACAAAACATGACGGACGTTTTTTCCGTAAAGCGAGCTGACTTTACGATTTCCGACTGATGCTGACTTTCCGTGGCTAACGTTCGTCTTTTGATCACACCTTAAACTCCGTCAATATGTGTGCGGACTTTAAGGTTTACTTTATACTGTGTATGTCATTGAAAAAATTGTACACTTTAATGCCTGTAAACCTAAGAAAATTGCGTTTTTATCAGAATGGTCATTCAACGGCATTCGAATGCATTGAATATATTCGATATGTGTGGTCGGAAAAGGCATTAAATGGCATTCGACATATTTGGGAATTGAACGGCATTGGTTCCATTTCATGCCTTCAATCACTGAAGGCATTGCATGGTATTCAACTAATAAGTCATTCAACTGCATTCATTGGTATTGAATCAATGGCATCACAAAGAAGCCACTTTAATGCCATAATTTTTTTGTGGATTAAAAATGATTCCAACGAAAACAGTCGAATGCCAAGAATGGCATTCCGACAAAAATGTAATTTCTTTAGATTTATAGGCTTTAAAGTATACAATTTTTTTAATGCCATAGAATCTACTTCAAATGCTCTGCTTTTTACAGAGAAGTTATTTACCTATAAAAGTACGTTCATTAAGAAAAAGAAACACAGAGAGAAATGTCGGATAGTAGTTTTCTACTAATTCAAATATCGTCAATTCGTTTACTGCTAATCAGTAAAAATCTACTAATTCAATGTGTAAGAATAACAGATTATATGCACTAGTAATCACATCTACTAAGGGAATTAGTAATGCTACATCTAAATGAATTGGTAAATGTATTGCTAGTAACTATTTTAAACGGTTGTTTCAAATAAATTGGATATCAGATTTTACAATGAAGAGAATTTTATTGAAATCAAATAATAGATTATTAAATACATGGGCAGATAGAAGAAATGTGAAAATTGTACGAACGGTACATCAAATTACGCATATTGAGTATTTCAACATGACGCGCGCCATAGTCATGATAGGATAGGTGGAAATGCCAGGCATAAAACGTCGAAATGTATGTAACGTTTAACTTTAATGCATTCTGCAGACATCTCGTGCAATCTGCAGCCGCTTGTAGCAGATGATTTTCAATTGTCTAACCTCTTATTTTTAAAGTGTCGCGCGTTGCATCGCTTAGTTTTTAAAGTGAAAATTAATAAATCAAGGTTAAAAAGTTGTGTGCTGGACTTCCTATAAAGATAATACCCTATAAAGGTACTAATTGCATTAGTAAAATTTGTACTAATTCGGATTTAGAGAGTAAAAAAAATGTCCGTGAAATATAAATGTACTTATATGCATTGTGGTAACATTTCGTTGTGAAAATATATTGTGTGGAAGAAGAATCTAATGGTTTAATTTTTTGTCCCAACTTTGACCCAGTATTGGTCCAGTCCTTGCCAAGATTGATGATTCCAAAAAAAAAGAAAAAATAGGTCATTAGGATTTTGGAAACACGTGAAAGGATAACTGCAATATATTAATAATAACGCATATTCTGGCCTTTCATTTTAATAGCAATTTCGTGTTATCAAGATTACAGAAAAAAAATTTTAATATAAATGAATGTCCAAAAGAAATGGTTAAAATTACCTTACATTGAAGCATTTCAGCCCTTCACGGTCATCTCCAAAGATTTGTTGTAGCTTAGTGAAAAAAAACTTTTTTTTGTTATACGAACAAAATGACTCAAAACTAAACGACAAGATCCTCGTTGATACACTGGTTTTGGTACAATTGTACTGACCATTTAAAAATGCATGCTTTACTTTAAAGTTGAATATCTGGTGCAGAAGCTAAATCTACGACTTTCAAAGAACAGTCATTTGAAAGTTTAGAAAATTTCGCGCCATATTCCTAAGAATTTGTAAAATTCATAAAAAAGGTGCAAATCATACGCTTGAAATCTGGACCAAGAACATTAACAAATATTGCGCGATTGCTGAGTAATCATAACAGATATTGATTCATAAAATGGAAATTTCTGCGAAGCTAAAAGTACAGCATTTGTTAGTTATCAGATAGAACGCCAGATCCAAAAGCAGGGAGTTCCATTTTATAATTATTCCAAAATTTAACCATAATTTATTTTTATTCAAAATGTTTTTGCTATGATAAAATCTTACTGAAAACATCTACGATACAAAAAATTCCGCTAAGTAAAAAGTTATCAGAACAGTCACATAGTTTTTCAAATCAAGGCGTAATTTTAAAGTAATTTTAGTAATTTGAAAAGATATCTAAAATTTTAAATCTGAAGGTCGGTACCGCAAAAGTAGATAAGCAACATTTTTCCGAAAAAGGATTTACTGCATTAAAATTTCTTTAAAAATCAAATATACGTTGTATCAAAAGGATTTTTTCGAATCCTCAATGTCAGTAGAATAATAAAATATAATTTTAATTTAAATTTTAGTTAAAATTTTAGCTTAGAATTTGAGCATAGTAATAGTTTTCTTCTTCCCTTCAGCATCAATATTTCCTGAAATTATTATTGCTTATTGAAATAATTTTTTATAGGCTTTTCAACTATTTAGATTTTGATTTTCTCGGAACAGAACAATTTTTAGTATCAAACATTTCTTATTCTTATTCAGCGTTCCCATATCTCTGGATCAAGTTTTTATAATTGCAAAAATCAGAAAAGTCGATTTTTAATTTCTACCGAAACCCGATTTTCAAAACCTCTGAAATTGGAACCTCAAAATTCTTCAACGATTTGCTCTAATTTGGCTAACTTTTTTAGATCAAATCTTTTGCATCCGAATTCAGAAACTTAATAACTCTGGAGCAAATTTAATTTCTTTTGAAACTGACGATTACATTTTTTATTGCAACTCGCAGCCGAGGCTAATCCAATATATGCTCAGTGTCCTTGAAACTGGATAATTTTTTATATGATCAAATTTTTTCGGGTCAACTCATTAACACGTCATGTCGGTAGTGGACGTCTGTCTTATCTTTAAATGGTTATTTTATTTAACAGATTTTTTTTTCGCTTTTCTGAATAATTCCGATTAAAAGTCAAGATATAAAGAGTATCATTTGGTCTTGTTTCTAAAAATAAAAAAAGTAATTTGGGAATAATTTGCTCGATTTGGCGATGAGCTAAACGTAAGATTTCGAAAGATGATTTTTTTGGAAAAACCTTGGACTTTGAAGCTACACATTTTTTAAATTGTCCAAGAAAATAACTCCAAAGTCACTTATTCTTATCTTGAAAATCGAAAATTTGGCAATTCTTGAAATTAAACATGCATAAAAAATTATATATGCTCAAAAATGTGACATTTTTATAATAATTGTTGATAACCATCAACTTAATTCAAAATTGTTTAGGGTTTAAACTTCTTTTAAAAATAAAACAAAATTATGCAATTATTTTTTTAACAAAGATGGCACAATATTCGGGGGTAAGTGAAAAAACCTATATGCCTATGCATATTGCATAAGTGCCGGTACACAATTTTAAATTATTAAATACATTTTTGTTTAAGCATAAAACATAAAATAAAAGATTGGAGAAAACTGTACTTCATGACAAAAATATTTTTTCACTCTTTCCTTTGCAATTTGGAATATACAATGTATTTATTTATTTTTAAATATTATCTGTAAGGTAGGTCAATACATGCATTAGGGATGCCTCTAAAAAATATATGGGCTTCCCCAGAAAATTATATTTTTTAAACAGAAGTATATGTTATAGAAAATTAATGTGAAAAGAATTTGGAGAACACTATATGTGCAAATCCTGGATACTATTGGATATAATTTTCTCTCCTTTATTTGCAATCTAAAATATATTCATTTGCTTGAAAATATAAAATCTTTTTGGGGCGCCTTTACATGCTTTAGGGGCGCCAAACAAAGAAGGCGCAGCCAGAGTTTCTTCATTGCCAATTCATACCAGTCCGCAACTATTTTTAGTAGAAAAGTTCTTGGTCGAAAATTCAACTGTCTTCTGAAAAATTCGTCATCTTGGCTTGAATATTCGATTATTTGTTAAAAAATGCAACTGTTTGTTGTTGAAAGTATTTTTTTGTTAATTCGACCATTTGTTTGATAATTCATCTTTGTAGATTTAAAACTCACCCATTTGGTTAAACATTTGTTTCTTTCTTGAAAGTTCAACTATTTGGTTGTTATTGCAACTGATTGATTAAATTTTCTCTTATTGTTGAAAATTCAACTATTTGGTAGAAAAATCATATTTCTTGATTAAACATTCTTCACAACAAATTATTGCTCTTTCAATTGCGTAACAACCTGTTTCAATCCCTTTGTATTGTACATAATAATGTTATAAATCTGAATTATTTTCACGAATTCAGCGAGAGGAAGAAGCAGTTATACAAATACGCTATATAAAAAAATGAAATAGCGCTTAGTATATATAAGATACACTGAAACATTTTGCAAAATATTAATTAGTTATACTCGTATCTTATAATCTCAATAAAATGTTTAAATTGGACTAAAATTCAAAAAGTTCCAATTTCGCAACAACCTGTTTCGGTTCATTTAAATTATACATAATAAGGTCATATATCTAAATTATTTTCACGAATTCAGCCTGTGGAAGAAACAGTTAAATATAAAATTAAAATACATTAGAAATAGAATAACGACTAGTGTATATAAGATGCAATGAAACATTTTGAAGAATGTCTCATCGCAATTCTCCATAAGCGGGTTTCCATTATTTTCAGAAAATGAGAACAGTGACCGCTATGCTGTGTTTCACCTTAGTGAGTTTCACTAATCCTGTTGGTAAATATCATACATCTATATTTCATCATGCGTTTGTAATTGTAATACATTTATTT
>JAABKJ010012289.1:0-10551 GCA_011634705.1 Andricus grossulariae
ATATATATATATATATATATATATATATATATTTAACAATAACCGATTTGAATATAGGATATTCGTAATCTACAAGTTTTTGCGATTCCAGATATTGTCATTCATATTTAAATATTTGAAATTTCAATAAGTTTAATATATGGAACCATTTATCTTCAAATTTATTGCTTGTAAAGTTTTCAACTTTTTCAGACAAATCACATATGCCTGGAATCGCAAAAATGTGTAGATTACAAATATCCTATTTTCAGCTCGCTGATTGTAAAATAATTTTTGTTTTCAATTTTGCGATTCGGACGTGCTTATGGCCAAAGGGCCCATGCTTAAGATGGTTGGTCACCTTGGGCCTATTTATGGCTGTATTTCTGTGGTTTATTCCTATCCATTCTAGTCAACGGCCGAGGTATATAGAGTTCCTCTAGCAAGTTTTTATGGCGAAACTGCGGGGTAATAATGAAGTCCACATTTAAGAGCTTGAAATACAAAAATAACTTTTGTTTTCAATTTGAAAATGAAGGATTGGAAAGTTACAAAATCAGAATTTACAAATCTATACGATTACAAATATATAAACTTTGCCTTGATAAGTTCAAAATATATCACGTTTGGTAAGTATCTCGTAAACTATACGAGATGCGTTAAAACAGATGGCATTTTTAGATTCACTGTCGGGAAATTACTGTACATATATAAATATATAAATAAATACGAAAATTTGTAATGTAAAAAGGGATTAGTTTTATAAAGACTTTATGACAGCCAATCCTTTCGTAACTATCTTTCTTGTTTATTGGAATCTTCGAGGCTGGACCACCATAAATTAAAACATAAAAAGGAACCAAATCTTTCAGGCAATCTCTAGAGACAAAATCGTTCAAATAGAGACTGATAATTCACTGGAGTTTGTATGACCCGGCCTGACATTTTCACCTGAGATGTTCTTGAGATTTGCTTTCGGTAGGGTAATTTTTGGATGAAAAATGTAAGTAGATAATAATTGGAAAATAATATTTTGATAAATACATTTACACATACGAATGTTTTTTTAATCAATTCAGAAATCGCTCAATTTAAAATAAGTGAGTTTTTCAATATCACTGACCCTGCATTCCAAATTCAAATTTTCTACTTTTATTTTCATTAATATTCTTATAAATGACAACAAATTGAAAGCAAATGTACATTGTAAAAACCAATGTAAAAACCAGTGTCTTGATTCAAGAAGGTGATAATTAAAAGTAGAAAATGGTAATGGGAAAATCGAAAAAAGTATGAAAATGGTAACAATACTTCCCGTTCCCGCGTGTGGCGCTAGTGTTACACGCGTATTGAAGAGCAACCGCCTATGTTGACATCATGGAGACCAAAGACCTATACATTGACTTCACTAAAAACGAGCATTTTTCTGTCGTATGTACTTAACGCATCGAATTGCTAGTTCTTCTCGATCGCGGCTCTAGTGTGGCACACGTATCGATGGCCGCCGTCATGATCCGTGTAAATATAACCTCAATGCTTGAACAAAAATACAAAATTCCTAAATCGTTTGAATAATTTGTCGAGCCATCTAAAAACTGTTATATTCAAGTGAAAACTTTATATCAGTTCTGTGATATGTTAGCGTACAAGATTTCAAACTCGTAAGTTATATACTTATTGTTGATTCGTTTGTGCAATAAATTCTAAAGTACCCACCTCGTTCACTGCAGGATCTTTTCAATTACGCACACTTCAATAACAGATATTTTGCGATAAATAAAATTATTATAATTATGAAAATCTACTTTTGTGTAAATAACAACATATCCATCTATGTTAATCACATTGGTATTACAGTGATAAATGACGTAAGATGTCAACATAGGCGGCTGCCATTGTAATACGCGTGCCACACTAGCGCCATGCTGCGCACTCGGGAAGTATTGTATCCATTTTCATACGACAGAAAGTGCTTATTTTCAGTTACATTACTTTGGTCTCTTTATGTCTATTCTCCATGGTTGAAATTCTGCATTATTCACTACTGTGATATGAAATGTGATTCAGATAGATGGATAAGCTGTTATTTACATCAAAGCAGATTTAAATAATTATAACAATTTTATTTATCGCGAAATATCTGAGATTGAAGTATGTGTAATTAAAGTGATCCTGCAATTGACGAGGTAGGTATTTTAGAATTATTGTACAAGCAAATCAACTTAACCTTCGCGGTATAAAGATTTGAATTTGAATAGAGAATAATATAGATTTTTAGATTTCAACGTAAAATTCAGGATTCTTGTATTCTGTAAATACGGAATTTTTCTCCAGTTCGAAATGCACACCAGAGGTTTTATTTGGAATTTAGTTGCATTGTATGCATAGCCGGGTCGACGTGTGTAAGTTGTTTTAACTTGAATGTTTTTATGTGTTGATTTTGATGTAGTTAAAAATCAAAAGTTCATATTTTTTCTATTCTAGCCTTAGTACCAAGTTGAACGAAAATACCAAAGAATATATTTTTTGGTATCTTTGCAGAATTCGCTTTTATATTCCAAAATTATTTGCATGGCTCAAGAAATTGTTTTTAAACGATTTAGGAATTTTGTATTTTTCTTTGAGCCACCATGACGGCGGCCATCGATACGTGTGTTACACTAGCACCGCGCTCAATAAGATCAAGCATTTCGATGCGTTATGTACATCTGACAGAAAAAACCTAGTTTGTGGTCAAGTCAATGTACAGGACTTTGGTCTCCTCATGTCTATTCTCCATGAATAAAACTATTCATTCTTAGATATTTTCACTTCATCACCAGCCAACTTCACTTTGTTAAGTGTTGATGCAAATCCAATCGCTAGGCAGTCGGCTAACCGACGCTGATTAGCCGACTGAATACCTGTTACCTACATACGTTCGTCTACTGGCCGGATGAAATCAACCAGCCTGCAAAATGGGTGATGGACAATCGAGCACGGAGTAACTATGCACGAACCCAACCGTTTACGTCTATGGCCGGTGGTACAACTGTGCACATCTGGACCACTAGCACGTCTGTGCACGTCTAAATTTCGATGTGCACAGTTATCGTCACCCCAAAGATGGTAGACACCCATCTGTAAACGTGGACATATAAGTTGCAAATCTAATCGTATTAATTGAGACGTGCACAGTTGGGAGGGTACCATCTGCGCACGTGGACCTTTAAGTGAAAAATCGGATTAAAATAATTGAGACGTGCACAGTTGGGAGTATCCTATCTGTACACGTGCACAGTTTTGTGAGCGTACTACCCTCGTGAAAGGCAAGCTCAATTTAATACCACTTCAAGGCCAGTTTCAAACAACGTTTGGTCTTTTTCTGGTCTGCACCCTTCAGCCCATACCTGCATCATTTGTAGGGTATTGAAATAGACACCACTCTTTCTCTCTCCCTCCCTCCCTCCCTCTCTCTCTCTCTCTCTCTCTCTCTCTCTCTCTCTGAAATGAGGATAGCTGTCTGTATCAACAGACTAGCTATACCTAAAGATCCTAAAGAAGCTGGGTCATCTTAGTACGTGACGTTACGAAGGTACCACAAAGCAGTAAATGTTATGGTTATGGGCCTAAATCGTGATGGCCCTAATAATGATGGGATATTGGAAGTTTAAACTGCTGGCTGGGACAAAAGGACTCTGTTCTTCTGAGGACCAGAAAAGATCAGTTTAAGATCACTTTAAGATAGGCCTATAACTGCCTATACTGCAGTCTTAATTTGGTCTTTCTTTTCACGAGGGTATCGGCGCACGTTGAAATTTAGACGTACACAGATGGTCTGGTCCGCAGTTCTATCAGTGGCTTACATGGTGCACAGTTATACAAGTGGCCAACGACGTGAATATTTGAGCTCATGCACAGTTCCTCCGTGCACAGTTGTACCCCTCCACTGCAAAATGACCGACCAGTAGTCTAATTCGAACGATTCATTATATATTTTAAGGATTGAGACTTTTTATTTGATTTACATGTAATATTGTAAATAAAAACTAATAAAAAAAGGGTTTCCATTAGAAGTTTTAAGCCGATAATAATTTAATTTATGCAGTTATGTGATGCTAACTTCATCATTGAGGAAAATATAAGTACTCTTTATACATAATATTAATTTATTATTATTGATTTATACATTATCTTTTATATAATATTTATTATATTTATTAAATAAATGTATTGACAGTCCATCCACAGAAAACAGGGCGTATTTCTTTACAAAAATAGAAAAAAAGAAAAGAAAAAATCTTAAAGATTATAGGGATCCACTTAAAATCATACTTAAGCTTACATTAAGAAGACAAATATGCGTTACAATTACATTTGGCGTCGGTATATCAAGAAAAAGTCTATCACATTTAAAACATACGCTCCTTTAATATTTCTGTTATAATTTTAACAAATTTCTTTAAGGTCGCGACATCTGAAGTCGATAAGGTATCCTTCCAAAACGATTTAAGGTCAACGAATAGAGCTACCTCCTGAATTTTGTAATATCAAAAATAACAGTTAGGCGACTTGATAAGCTTGGAATTTATAAATAAATTTGCAGAGAGTCTACTTTGAAAATTACAGAATTCGAATTTGATGGTTTTGAAATTTATTGCTGCGTGACTTGATACATTTTTTAATGTATAAAGAAAAGTTGACACTTGCCAGTTTTGTAATGTTGGAATTATCAATGTGGAAAATTTGGTTATATCAAAAATAACAAACGGGCGACTTGATAAATTTGGAATTTATAAATAAATTTGCAGAGAGCATAATTTGTAAATTTCAGAATTCGAAATTGATGGCTTTGGAATTCATTTCTGGCTGAATTGATAAATTTATAATTTATAAAGAAAAGTGGACACTTGTCAGTTCTGTAATGTTGAAATCATCAATGTGGAAAATTTTGTAATATCGTAATTTATAGTTGTGCGACTTAATAAACTTGGCATTTATAAATAAATTTCCAGAAGGCCTAATTTGGAAATTTCAGAATTCGAAATTAATGGTTTTGAAATTTATTTGTGGGTGAATTGATACATTTTTTAATTTATAAAGAAAAATGGACACTTGTCCGTTCTGTAATATTGGAATTATCAGCGTGGAAAATTTTGTAGTATCGTAATTTATAGTTGGGCAACTTGATAAGTTTGGAATTTATAAATAAATTTGCAAGAGGCCTAATTTAGAAATTTCAGAATTCGAATTTGGTGTTTTTGAACTTTATTGCTGGATGACTTTATAAATTTATAATTTCAAAGATATAATTTTAAAATTTTTAAATTATATTTTCCAAGTTATAATTTCAAACTGGGTAAATTAATAAATTTACAAATTTACATACAATCATAAGTTGGTTGATCTATCACATTGGTGCATATGCAGACGCTGTCTGCAAAAACAATATCAATATTTTGTAGTCAATTTTATTCACATTTTTTATTTTTATTTGTTAATTAAAAACTGCCGCTGAGACTCGAAACCTGGACTAGCAATGGATAAGGAAGGGCGCCCCGATTTCGCGAGTGGCAATATATGGCTCGGACTTCAGAGCATTGGAGCGCAATTTGACAGGTGGTCTGCATGCCGTTTTTGCTCTGCTGCTTAAAACCGCAGTCTTATGGTCTTCACACACAGAGGACATCTTAATTTTGTACCCAATTTTCTCCATTTCGCGACCTATTTCGCAAAATTGAGGATCACCATCATCAAGTTGTGGGCCTTCGGATGGATGATGACGCCTGAAAATGCTTCTTTGATGTAAGAATTATTGAAAAAAAATAAATTTTGCGAACGGTTCTCGCCATTCAAATGCTGTCTTCTGATATCCAAAGATTTCTCCCTTTCGATAGATTCATAATTTCTGTACAAATAATGATTGCCTCAGCAAAGAGTTCATTCCTCTAAATTTTATAGATCCGAGGATCTCGCAAAACCCCGGATATTTGACAAGTTTTCTTTCTTTCGTTTTCAAATAAATGGGGGAAAATATATATTGAGTCAGTGCCGAACCTATACAAAAAATTCCAAGTCGGATTTAACCAACACCCTTAAATGAAGAATTCTTGAGAAAATATTTTTTGAGCAATATTAATATGCCTACATACTTTATCATTGTAATAGGTGTTTTCATTTTTGCGGAGGGGGGGGGTTCAGTACTTTCAATAGGCGACATTTTTCCTAGGTACGCCACTGTCCGGATTCAAAGAACTCTCGGGCGACTGCAGATTTCTGTGGTAAATTCAATAGACTATTCGATGCATTAAATATAACGGACCCTCTGACAGGAATACGAGCTAATAACTGAGAATACTTGAAAATAAATTTTTACATTCTCATCATAATGAGAAGGAATTGTTTTTATGTGAAAACTGACTATCGCGGATTTCTTTGAATCTCCACGTTTCAAGACCCTTTGAATCCGAAAAAAATAGGTTTTACGATGGTGTCTGTCTGTCGTTGTCATCGTTGTCGTCTGTACACCGGATAACTTCTGAAAGACTAATCTGATTGGATCGTGCTTTGGCACACGTGTTTCGGAATCAAAAAGGAAAACCGAGTTCGTTAGCCAGCTATTTTGGATGAAAATTCAAAAAGTGAGAGCATTTTCAAAAATTTGTAAACCATTTTTTTTCAAGATTGAAAAATTATTTGTACAGCTATTCATAGCACTCGGAAGCTCAAACAATTTATTTGCATAACATTTTTCGATAAAAAAAAATTATCAGAGTTATGACATTTTCAAAATCTAAAGAAACAAACGAAAATTAACATTTTATGCCAAACAACGCACGATATGAAAAAAAGCCAAGAGAAGAAAAACGTTGCTTTTCCGAAGCGCTAAAAGATTATCATAACAACTTATTGAATTTTTAAAAAAATCGAAAACTCAAATTTTGATCGCACAAAAAATAATGAAAAATTCAAAATTCCATTTTGCGGTCAACTTATGCAAGATAAGAAAAAGAAGAAGCAGCAAAAATTTTGCACCAAAGAAAGAGCTACAAATTTTTTATGAATCATTTTTTGATATGATGCGTAGTTTTTGTTTTATTCGTAGAAAAAACATTAAAAATTAAAAAATTAAATTTGTGGACAAACGACACAAGCTATAGAAAAAATGCAAGTCAAAAGTTGTTCATCTAAAAAAGATCTATAAATTTCTTATGAACTCTTGTCATAAAAATATATTAAAAATAAAAAAATTAACTTTTCGAAAAAAGAAGACAAGCTAAAATAACATTTTATTTAACAAAATATTTCGTCTGAATTACACCTACGAATATGCTTTGAAACGCTTTACGCCAGGATGCGTATTTCTAGTTTAAATCGTAAAAAATAACATTAAAAATAAACAAATTGAATTTATGGAAAAACGACACAAGTTGCAATATAACAATTAATAACAAAATTGTTTTTTCATAGAATGCGCACTTTTTTTATTTATAAAGACAAGACAATAAAAATACGTATGTTTCAATACCAAGGCATATTATTAATAATAAATGAAGACAAAGTGGGCGGGGGGGGGCTTCATATTTTTTCACTAGAACCCATTACTGTTTTTTTTATTTCTTGTTTAAAAATACTCATTTATAGTGCTTTTAAATTGTTTTGAAATATTCGAGGAAATTGTCAATTGATTTTAGTAGTTTGAATAGAATTAATTAATTAATTAAGAAAGGGATTAGTTTAATGATTTTCACTGAAATTTACAATGATGATTGAATACTTTTCTAATTAATTTATAGGGATTTGGATTTTAAATTGTTATTCTTTTTCAATTCGAGGGAATTCTCGATTGATTTTAATGGTTTGAAAGGAGTTTCAAAGCTTCTTTTTCCTCTCATACGCATCATAGCATTTTTAGGGCTGTTTGATATGTTCCAGGGATCAATTTAATGGTTCTCACTGAATTTTATAATAATGTTCGAATACTTGTATAATTAATTTATAGTGATTCGAATTTGAAATTGTTATTCTTTTTTAATTCGAAGGAATTCTCGATTGATTTTAATGGTTTGAAAGGAGTTTCAAAACTTTTTTTTCCTCTTATAAAAATCATGGGATTACAGGACTTTGTGACAGGTTCCAGGGATTAATTTAATGGTTTTCACTAAATTTTATAATAACGTTTGAATATTTTTTTAATTAATTTATAGTGATTTGGATTTAAAATTGTTATCCTTTTGAATTCGAGGGAATTCTCGATTTATTTTAATGGTTTGAAAGGAGTTTCAAAACTTCTTTTTCCTCGTAAAAGAATCATGGCATTTTCAGGACTTTCTGATAGGTTCCAAGGATTAATTTAATGGTTTTCACTGAATTTTATAATAATATTCTAATATCCTTCTAATTAATTTACTCAGAATAAATCAAGACCTCCACAGTATTTCAGGAATTCCTTCTCTTCTCACTCAATATTTCCAACAGTTAACTTGAAAAAAAAAGACGTTATTGTAAACTAACCCTTGACACATGGGTACCCTTTATTCTCAAAATCAGTCGCGGGCGTGCTTGCGAAGAGAAAGGTCGGGTCTCCCAGAATTTGGGAAAGAAACAAAATATAAAATTCTAAGGTTTGATTATTTCCATAAATTGTGGCTGTGAATACAGACGTTTTTATAAATAATTTCTAACTGTGTAAATCAATTGTAACCTGAAAATCGGAAAGAAAATAGAAAATATCGGAGTCCACTTTGCCAGATGAGTAGATCATACCAATTTATATTAATCTTGCGATCAAAGAAAAATTTTAAAGCTAAAAATCTCAAATAACGCTGAATTTCATCTTCTAATAAAAATTTAGACTTTTACGCGTCTCATATGATGATCAAGCGGGGGGGGGGGCTTGTTATTTGTTCACGAAAACCCGTTACTGGTTTTTTCCCCCTCTTATAAAAACCATGGCATTTTTAGGACTTTTTTACAGGTCCCAGGGATTAACTTAATATTTTTTACCGTCTGCTATAATTATGCTCGAATATTTTTCTAACGAATTTATAGTGATTTGGATTTGAAATTATTATTCTTTTTTAATTCGAGGGCACACTCGATTGATTTTATTGGTTTGAAAGGAGTTTCAAAACTTTTTTTTCCTATTGTAAAAATCGTAGCATTTTTAGGACTTTTTGACAGGTTCCAGGGATTAATTTAATGGTTTTCACTGAATTTTATAATCACGTTTGAATATTTCTCTAATTAATTTATAGTGATTTGGATTCAAAATTGTTATTCTTTTTGAATTCGAGGGAATTCTCGATTGATTTTAATGGTTTGAAAGGAGTTTCAAAACTTTTTTTTCCTCTTATAAAAATCATAGCATTTTTAGGTCTTTTTGACAGGTTTCAGGGATTAATTTAATGGTTTTCACTGAATTTTATAATAATATTCTAATATTTTTCTAATTAATTCATAGTGATTTGAATTTGAAATTGTTATTCTTTTTGAATTCGAGGGAATTCTCCATTTATTTTAATGGTTTGAAAGGAGTTTCGAAAGTTTTTTTTCCTCTTATAAAAATCATAGCATTTTTAGGACTTTTTGACAGGTTCCAGGGATTAATTTAATGATTTTCACTGAATATTATAATAATATTCTAATCTTCTTTTAATTAATTTACTCAGAATAAATAAAGACCTCCACAGTAGTTCAGGAATTCCTTCGCTTTTTACATTTTCGAGAATATCTTAGAGAAATCCACTTAAAGCACTCAATATCTCCAACAGTTAACTTGAAAAAAAGACGTTATTGTAAACTGACCCTTGACGCATGGGTACCCTTTATTGTCAAAAGCAGTCGCGGGCGTGCTTGTGAAGAGAAAGGCCTGGTCTCCCAGAATTTGGGAAAGAAACAAAATACAAAATTCTAAAATTTTATTATTTCCATAAATTGTGGCTCTGAATACAGAAGATTTCATAAATGATTTCTAACCGCGTAACTCAAGTGTAGCCTGAAAATCGGAAAGAAAATAGAAAATGTTGGAGTCTACCTTGCCAGATGAGTAAAACATAACAATTTATATTAATCTTGCAATCAAAGACAAATTTTAAAGGTAAAAACTTCAAATAACACTGAATTTATTCTCCCAATAAAAATTTAGACTTACGCGTCTCATATGATGATAAAGCGGGGGGGGCGGGGGTTGATATTTTTTTCACTAAAACCCATTACTGTTTTTTTTTATTTCTTGTTTCAAAATACTCGTTTATAGTGGTTTGAAATTGTTTTGAAATATTCGAAGAAATTGTCAATTGATTTTAGTAGTTTGGATGGAATTAATTAATTAAAAAAGGGATTAATTTAATGATTTTCACCAGAAATTGGCAGATGGGAACATTTTAACTCCTATCTAATACAACGCTGCTGAAGACGGTGACATTCTCAGCATAAAACATCAACCAATTGCGACTCTCGGTTTCCTTTCCGTACCCCCCCTTCCCTCCTTCCCAGTAACAGAAGTTCTGGTGGGACCACGAAGGAATAGTAAGGAGTGGTATCCCTGTAAGTGGGGAGTGGGACGAACAACGTCCAAGAATTCCTTAATGC
>JAABKJ010012290.1:0-10550 GCA_011634705.1 Andricus grossulariae
TACCAACAAAAAAGCGTACAGTCGTTTGGAACCAAACTTTGCACATTGATGAAACAATAAAAAATATGGAACCCGTGCTTTTTCATTTCTACGGAAGCCGCTTCCTAGGGGTAGAAACCACCCCTAACAAGCCACGAGCATGCTAACGCACCTGACTCTGGGAACAATAATTTCAAATGACAATATTTTGGTGAAAAATAAAGATATCCTAATGAATCCAAGTAGATTTGAAAGGGGAAGATTAGTAATTTCAAATTCCATATTAGTTTTTTGCACTTTTAGGTTAGGAGATCTTGAAAACCTGGCGTACAGGTGCAATTTTGAGCTCGGATTCGGATTCAGCGCATCAAAATCCTTTGGAAATGCTAGGTCTGGTCTCTGGCTTTAAAATTTGTCGGCCTGTGTAATTTACCTGGTATTTTACGTTAACAGTTTTCTACATGATGTAAATTACATCTCATTCTATATATGAGGGCGCTACCTCTGAGACGGTGTAACGAGCGGAACTCAGTTTAGGCGCGAAAAAGTTCAAATATTTCAAATCTTGTTTAAAATAATTCTCTAAAACTTTGAAATTAATGTTAAATCTGCATCGATGACGAGTCCGTTTCCACAAATAAGGGTTCAGAAGCCCAACTCCAGCGATGAAATCTTTTCCAGAATTTAACTGTATAAAAATGATCAGAATAATTGTTAAAACAACGAACGAGCCGCGGCTATGTACCAGATACTTCTGATCTTGTACTTCGTCGTCGGGAGCTTCGATGCCGTCGCAGCGGTCCTGAGCTTCCCCCACACATCCATACATTCTTTCATTATATATTGATCCTAATCCCTACTCTTAAATGCTATATTTCTCCTTACAGATTCAACTCCCTACCTCTAGCCGCTTGAACCCAATTATGAATTGCGTAATAAGTAACCCTCTGTTTTCGTGAAAAGCCATATCGAGCACGATAAAGTCCAGACGTGACTATTTTATAAACAGTTCTGTCATCGAGTGTCGGGAGGTCCTATCAAAACTCAACTTTCCGAGACACTTTTCAAATCGGTTTATTTTATTGCCGAAACTGGCGACTCTATGTCGACGGTTCGAAAATAAGATCTAAATTATACATCCTGCTGTCAAAAGTTATTACCTCTTTCGTAAAATGAGTATAATGCTAATATTTAATCTTAAATATACATTCGTTCACATTCATCACACTAGTCTCGACATTTTGTTTATAGAAAGAATTCTTTATCGGTAAAGATCCTTTTTCATGCCGACTTGCCCGACTGTTGCTTGCCAATCTTTTCCTCGAAATATATTTTATTTCTCAATTGAAATTTATTCGCTTTTGATTTCACTTATTTCAAATCATAAAACCGCGTATTTTATGTTATCGATGGTGCTGTTCGCAGTGGCATGAATGCGAATTATATCTGCTCATTACAGCTGATCGAAACTGCCGTCACCTGTCGGTAGGTAATGAAACACATGACGCACACAAGCCGCAGATTTGGACTATTTTTTTTTAAATTTTAATAATTTCAAAAGTGTTTATTGCTCCAAAAAACGTATTTGGTGCTGCCTCTTGAAAAGATTATTCGGATTGATTACTGACTGGAATCGTAAGCACTTCTTTAAATAAATACTCAGAGTGGTAACGAGACAGCAACTATCTTAGGTTATGTTTGTTTTGCTTAAATGTAATTTTGAAATGTAAATTTTAAGTATCTGCTTTGTCTGAAGAATAAACTATTTGTAATAGCTGATTCGAAATATATTTTTTATAGTTACTTTTTAAAAATGAGCACTCCAGAAAGTCCTGTTCAAATAAAATCAACGAGGAATTGGTCGAAGGAGGAAACAAAGGTTCTTCTTAGTATGCTAAAGGAAAGGGATGTAATTAACAAAATGGACGGAAAAGAATATAAACATGTACAACTACGTCAAATTTTAAAAGAGGATTTGCACAAGCATGGGTACCAAAGAACATGTGAGCAAATCAAAACAAGTCTAAAAACTTTGCGAGGTAAGTGTCTATTGAGGTTATGCTCATAACTCTACCCAACCTTTTGTTTCTATTTTAAGGGCATGTGATACTTCGTCGTGTGGTAAATCGGGTTCAGTTCCCCCGGGTTTTTGTCCACAAGAATTAAAAAATTTAAAAACTGTATTTGGAGATGCTATAAAATAGAACAACAGACGTCCCCGAACTCTTTTTTGAGGGATGACAGCAAAAAAACTTTATTCTCCTAAATAAAAATGTTCTCTATGTGCGCTATTTGGAGGTTGGGATTCGCTTTTGAGATCTCTGCCATTCCGATAATGTCAGTCTCTGTTGTACCTCAAAATACACGCATATCATTCGCTATCATTTCCCAAATTTTCAAGGCAAAATCTTTATTATTGTAGGGATAAAGCCGGGAAACCTAAAACTTCTAAAATTGATGATTTTCTAAGTATCACATGCCCTTAACGCTTAAGAATAGTTTTCATCTATAAGAAATGTTATTTTTTTACCAATAATAGCTTGAAAATAAATTTTAATTTATTTTAATGATGGTAAAGATCTTGAAGAATAAATTGATCGATTACAGTAAAGTTTTAATGAGGAAAACAAATGCTTCACTATATTCTTTATGAAGATATTTAGAATTTTTTCGGGTGTCCGAAAAAGGCATATTTTTGTATTGGCTTAACTACTACTGCATATAAATCATCGCGTAAGTACCTAGTCAGAAGAATTAATTCAAACAAATTCCTGGCGCCATCTGATATGGAGTTGTGCACTTTAATCGTAAACCACATTGGGGTGGAAACTCTGCAAAGAAAGACAACCAGGGCTGTCAATTTTAAACAAGGACGTTCCAAAACACGGTTGGATGTAGTGAGGAATCTCGAGTGGTTCAACAATCCTGAGTCAAGATCGGATAGGTTTTCTGAGCATTTTCCTGTGACTATGGTCGTCCATATCTCTCTCAACTACCGTCAATCAGTACTCAGATCTGATTCGACACTCAAGACTTCGATTAAGTTTTTCTCTACGTCTTCATACGGTATATTCTGAAAATCACAAATAAGCAATTTTCCACAATTTTTCAGTGCTTTCTCTATAGGCCCTTGAAACGCTATCGGGCCCGAAGTTTTACCATCCACACTTTCGAAGAGATGACGAAACAAAGCTCATTACCATGCAGTTAGCATATCGACCATTTCAAAGTCCTCTCTAGCAACACTTAAATCCTCACATTGATTCCATCCTCTCACCCAGTATTCACAGCAGTACCATCGCAGCCAAACACTCGAAAATTTTTAAGATCGAATGTAGGTCCATCTGAATCACTTCTCATGAAGTATTCATATATTGACGAAAGTCATGCATCTGGTAGAGAGATAGAAAATAGGAAGTTGAAGCACGGACTCAAACTCTAGTCAGGAGTGAAGAAGTCATGAGAAAATGAGAATGCTATTGCAGAATAGTGCATCCAATGATATCCAAGGAGTCGGTCTGATTATGAATGAGAGCGTAGAACAGCATGTCAAGGGGCATAAATTTGTATCTCCCAGATTGTTGTGGATTACAATGTAAGTGAAAATCAGAAGATAATTCATCATAGCGTACCACGCTCCATTTGGTGGTGAAAGGATTCAGGTAAAAGAAGCCTTTTGGAAGACTTTAAATGATACTATAGGTACTTTCGATCATGGGGAAATAGGTTTAGGCACACAGAAAAACTCTGATCCTCAAAAGTACACAAAAATCGGTAAAGTTTTGACTTGCAACAAAAATGAGTTTCGCAGGCTCATTTTAAGAATATGGTGGGGAGAAAAGCTTGAGAGTTTTCCGAATTTGAGGATCTATATGTCTTATTCCACAGAATTGGTTATTGTGAAAAAAGATCATGAAGTATAGGAGAGAGCCAACAAGGTTTACAAATTTAAGGTTATTATTGGGTTTCCTCAACAGAAATTGATCACATTTTTAAAGAAAAATCACCAAGTATTTATCCCCCGTAAAAACGAATCCATTGAATTGGGTTTGATGCAATTCGGATCGTATATACTTTAAATGCGACATCTTGGTAAAAGCTAATAATTCAAAGTGTTCTTGTTGAATTGTTTCCAATTGTAGTTTTTTAAAAGTTGTTTTGAATTGTCAGTTAATCGTGGCTTCAGCGATAATAATGAAAAAAGCGATCAGAATAAAAAGTCTTGTATGTTTCAAATTTTTTTCATGACAAATGATTCTTTTTGTTTTCAAAAATACGATCAATAAGGAGAACGACTTTGAATCTGAATCTTCGTAAAAAGAGACATAGCTCACTTTATTTTTCGGAGTTCAATTGATTTGAAAACAAATATTTTTCAACAAGGCTCGGTATGTTTTACTCTAGAATCCCTAGTTTCATACATTCTAAAATGTTTTAAATTTTTATTATGCTCGGCTGATGTATCCAAATTTCTTGGACGGATCTATGCAGTGTAAATATAAATATCTCAGAACGTTAAGCTTAAAGGATTTAATGTACGAGATAGTGATCACGTTACTATACATATATACTTCAATAAAAAATTCGAATATTCATTACATAGACTGTTAACTTATTCTGTTTTTTTCTTAACTGAAAAAATGGGGATCTTTTATACTTTTGTCCTTACCTTGACGGTCATCTTCCATTCTATTGGTGAATATAATACTATAATATATCTATAATTATTTTAATTACACTTATAAGCCTCCCTAAATGAGTTGCATGAACTACATAACTATCAAAGGCCATCCATATGTATGTTAATTTTCAATTTCTCAAAATATTTTCAGCCATTTTTTGTTAAATACAGTTTGGCTATACTTATAATTGAATCTTTGGTGTGCTAAAATTTTGTGTTATGGTTTTGGCCTTGGATTTATTTAGTTTTAAATGTGGAAATATACAACTGCCTACATTTTTTTAGGTGACATGAACAAAAATGATTTCTTTGACTAAGGCATTGGAAATATTTTTTTTCGAACTTGCAGTAGAATACGAATGAAACCCTAATTACCAAATATCACCCCCATAAGTCTGTTTTATAAGATCCCAAAAAAACCCCATAAGTGAAAAATTGGGTTTCGGAAATTTTTTATAATACATAAAATCCTACTTCATATTGATAACTAGAAGTTAACATGAATTTTCTGAATGATTTATTATTGTTTTTAGAAATTATCTGTCAGAATAGATGTGAAAAGTCGCGGTTTTTCGGAATATTTCAATTGATTTTCAATTTTTCAATCAGAGCAAGGCAATAAGTAATTGAACTTACCAGTAATAATTTGTTATTATTCAGAATAATATTCTCTCATGGCAAGAAAGTTGCAGATTTTTCCAAAATTTTCCACTTTTGATCGATTTTTCAGTTGCAAGTGGAACTACTTTGTTAAAAATTCATTTATTTGGTTGATGGTTCATCATTTTAGTTTAAGAACCTTTTTTTGTTCGGAATTGAATTATTTTGTTGAAAATTATGCTTTCTGGTTGAAAATTAATTGTTTTAACCGAAAATGTAACTCGTATATGTTTCGTTCAAAATTTATCTTCTTAAATTTAGAATTCAAATATTTAATATAAAATTCCTGTATTTGATTGGAAATCTGAATTTTGTGGGAAAATATTTAATCTTCTTGGTGACGAATTCATCTTTTAGGTTGATAATTCTTTTGAATTTTCAAACATCTAGTTGGAGATTCGTGTACTTTGTTAAAAATTCCTTATTTTGGTGGAAAATTCATCCTACTGATTGAAAATTGATCTTTTTAGTTGAAAATTAATTGTTTCTCATTGAAAATTAATTTGTTAACTGAAAATGTAACTGTTTCATTTCTTGTGACAAATTTACCTTCTTTGATAGAAATGTGATCATTTTCGTTGAAAAATTATCTGTTTTGTAGAAAATTTGACTAGTCTCTTGTAGGAAATTTAAATGATTCTTTTTTAGCAGAAAATTATTTCTTTTTAGGTTGAAAATTCAATGACCTATTTGGTTAAATATTCATATTTATGGTTAAAGATTTATCAGTTAAGTTGAAAATTTATATTACTGACTCAAAATCACAACTAAATAGTGTTCAACATATATTTAGAAACGAAATTTGTTTGCATTAGCATTGTTAATCTTCTAGGTGTATGGTTGATTTTATACCCAGAAAACTTGAGAAATTAGGATATTGTTGCATCTACGAATAAGGCATTGTTCAATGCGAATAATACGTTTTCAATTACTTTAAATATGTTTTCATTATTCAGATAAGGCGCTCTTTTCAATTTGAATCAATATATTTTTCCGCTGAATTTAAATCATGTAATTAGTATTAATAAAGATAGAAAATACGCTTCTTTAAATCCTAATTCAAAATGCTCATAAATGCTCATTAAATTCTCAGAGCACATAAAGCTTGAGCATATTTTTATGCTCGTGAGAATTTCTCCGAACACGTAAACTCTTCAGAACATCAATCTTCCCTCAAAGCCCTCAGTCATGTTTCGCAATTTTGCCACAAGAAGTTCATGATATACGAACGTACTTAAAAAAATGTAATCCTTCTTTTTCTTGCAGATTCAAGCTTACAGTTTGAATGTCTACCTAATGGCGAACCTATTCCTGGTGTTCCTCGTCGTGAACCTTCTAATTCTTCTGAAAGAAATTCTCCTGCCACGTCTCATTCTCCTGCCCAGTCTTCTCTTCAAGCCAGGTCCAGGTCTTCTTCAGCCCATGACAGGTGCATGGTTCCACCTACCACGATTGTTTCTTCTGATGGAATTATATATGGACTTGACCAACTTCAATTTATTCGGATTACTCATTATGATCATCCGCACAGGCTATTTGAACTTCGAAGGTACACTTTTCCAGCGGATAAACCAATTCAAGTACTCGCAGAACGGAAAGTCTATGTGCCCATGCCAACACAAGAACAAATTGTATTATCAACATCCGACGGTGACGTATTTGCAATATTGGAGACTAGTACACTTTTTGCTGGAATATATACATATAATCGTCGCACTCACCATAAAGCGCGGGCAAAAATCAACACGGAAAGCGGCATGATTACCTTATTGACCCGAGATGAAATCAAGGAAATTCCAGTAGGCTCCCTGCGTTCAATTCAAGCGTATTATAGAGTAGAGCGTTTAAACCCGAGTGATTCACACCAATAATATTGAATTACACAAAAATGTACGAGTAAAATATAAAATTCTTTGTAACCTTAAGTCGGTTTAAAATAATATAAATAACTCGTAATCACAAATAATAATATAGTGAATGTATTATGATTTTCAAGGTTTCAATTTCTGTACTTTTCAAACATTTTTGCACAGACCTTCTAAAATTAAAGGCCTAGCGGAGAGTGGGGTTAAGCCGTCACCTATCTTTCAAGTCTTTCTTTAATAAAATTTTTTTTTTTGTGAGAAAATGTTTTAGGTATTGTAGACTCGAAAGTTTAGTTGGCTACCAAATGTTGCTGTTGATTTTGAAGGACGATGCTTGGTTTATAAATGATTAGAAAAAAATGAAGTGATGGAAAATCTGTTTAGCGAAAAATCGTGGGGTTTTCATCAAATCTCCAGGTTTTGAAACCCGCTAAATCATAAAAAAAAATATTTTTACCAAGGTGTCTGTTTTTGTATGTATGTCTGTATATCTGTCTGTATCCTGCAGGCACGATGACTTTCGACAGAATGATCAGGTTGGGTTCAGGTTTAGCACCAACGGTTATAGTTTTATCCACCGAAAATGCTTTTCAAAAAATCAAAATCCTAGTGGCGAGGAAAACCATACGAAACCTGAAAAAAAAATTAAAAGGGAAAATTCTTTATTTCGGAAAGAAATTGGTTGGGCAAGATACGAACGGTGCAATATACGAAAGAAAATAAATGAAAAATGATAGTTCACCCAGAAAAAGCTTACCAATTACTCGTTAATCATTATTTGATAGCACGTGTAGTTTTTCTTTAAATCGCAAAAAATAACATTTAAAATCTAAAAATTAAAATATTAGGAAGAACGATACGATATATGAAAATAAAAAAAAACAGATAAGAGTTGAACACCAACAAAGGATAAACAAATTAAATTCTTGCAAAAAAGACATGAGGGGTAATAAAATTTTCACTAAAAAAATAGTTCGCCTAAATTAGATTTGAAAATTGGCTTTTGACCTTTTTTTGCTCACAAAACACGTAATGAGTATGTGTTCCGTGAAGTAGGAAGAGCTTTAACATAAGAAAATTCACAATTAGTTAATTTTGTATATTGATATCCAAAAAAATCTTAAAATCATCGGAAAATCAAAATCTAACGACACATTCATGTTCAGCACCTTTTTCAAAAGTGCCGAAAAAAACTTTTCGTCTCCGAAAAGACGTTTTCTGTCGTAAAATATGCCATGTTATATTGTATGCCACGAAACTACGTATATTATGCCATCAAAGTTTGTCGATGAATGCTTAAGTTTTTTTAATGTTACTTATGTGAGACTAACATTTGTCTCTTAAATAGGTTGAAAGCTATAAGAATTATCCCTAAAAGATGTCCGGATAAAGGCATATTGTCACTTATAAAATATACAATGTATTTTGAAAATAGTGCAAACTTTAACGTTTTCTTAAAATTTAAATGAAATCTAACATAATAAATAATTTACAACGTTGATAGAAACAAGTTCGAAAAATTCAGAAACATCTCATTTAAAAAAAGATGAATATATATTTTAAAAAAGTTTGATAGAAATGTCATCTCAGAAAAAAATTATTTGATAAATTTATTAGAAAACAAATACTTTTTTTCAATATAGTACCGATCACAATGCTAATATGAAATAGATTTTATGTCTGCATGATACAAACATAATTTTATTGCCTTTGGAACTCAGCAAACATCTTCAGAAAGATTTCAAAAACATTGGTAAATGGTTTAAATAATTTGCGGTTCTTGGACTGATTTATGAAATATAGAGATCTCAGAACGTTAAGCGTGATACCTCTAATAATTAGGATAACGATTGAGATACCATATGTGTACTTTAAAGATTCAAGAAGCATATTTATTACATAAACTGTTAACTAATTTCTTCATTAACGTTTTAATTAGTTTTTACTCAAATTAGCAAAGATGGGAATCTTTTATACTCTGGTCTTCATCTTAACAGTCATCCTAAATTATATTGATGAATATGATACTATAATACATATATCATTCATATCTTTAAAACATTTTTAAGTTTTCCGCAAATGACAATTAATTTATTTGAGTTTGTCGGAAATAAATACGAATTCGATCTGAATTTATTGCGAGACATTCTAAAAGAAATTGATATTTATATAATTATTATAAAAAATGGAATTCGGACAATATTTCCTAGCGATACGGAATTTCTCCGAATTTTAAAACCAGAAAATAGATTGAGCCCAGATTCAAAATAAATGGAACACTTTCAATCCAAAAATACAAGTTTTGGTTCCAGAAGGTTTTTTTCTTGTAAATGTCTTGCCCATCCGCTTCTTCATGTAACAAGTTGTACCATAGTGGTTTGATCCCCCGCCATTAATTTCCTTTGAAAATTGATCAAAGGAACTTGTATTTGCAACTTCCCACATGAACGACTTCACGTCAACTATAAATCTAGATCGGCCACTTGAGATTCTGAATCGGTCCAAAAACGGGAGCCTAACGCATACAGAAAATAACCTCACAAATTGTGCCTATTGCTAAAAGATGTGCTAAAGATTCGGCGGTTCAAACGCCTCTGGACATAGAATTCGCTACTCGCGTTACGAGACTGCCACTCGAAACCCCCACTACTATGAGGCATATTAAATTAATTAATTTGGGTGCCACAGTACCACACTTGTCCCTCGTTTTAATTTATAAACAGAAACCGAATTAAATTCGGGTTCTATGATTACAAGATAGGAATCCCGCAAAATCGCGGATTTTATTGGATCTGCTCGCTTTTCCTTCCACCGATTCCAAACATCTACAGATAATAATCGAGTGATATGACGGATGAAAAAACTGAGAATTTCTGATTTATACCGGGGATAAACTTCCAAAAACGCATACCTCCAATTAGTTTAAAACTCCGTACATCCATTTATTTTAAAGCGCTGAATATGAAAATGATAGTGAAATTTAGTAAGTGCAACAGGCTTGAGTCGTTGAAAAGGGTTAGGCGTTTGAACAACATTATCTTTGTGACTAGGTACAGAGGTGCCTTTCTCTTCCTCACTAGACGCTGAAAAGGGGTATGGGTTTGAACAAAATTATTTCTGTAACAAGTCCCAGGGTTGCCTTCTTGCCTCCGCAAGACGTTGGAAAGGGATAGGGGTTTGAACAACATTATGTCAGTGACCAGTCATAGAGCTGACTCTTCCTCCACGAGACGTCGGATAGGGGTGAGCATATGACGAGGCGCATGAATATACCCCAAATTCCATATAACCTAAGTTTCATTTGACCGAAAATCAAGTTGCCGAACAATCATTTATTATAATTTTTATTTTGTCGAAGTGTCAAC
>JAABKJ010012291.1:0-10550 GCA_011634705.1 Andricus grossulariae
GAAAATAAACAAATTAAATTTATGGAGAAACGACACAAGTTGCAATAAAATGTATAATAACAACATTTTTTGTATAGAATGTACACTTTTTAATCATTATAAAAGCAAGACAATGAAAATGCTTATGTTTCAATACCAATGCATATTATGAATTCTGATAATATAAATTTATTGAAATGATAGATTTTTCAGAGTAGCTGAGAATCAAAATTGGTGCAAAATAAGGAAGAAATATTGAAGTAATCATGAAAAATAAAATTTGTACATTATTTTGCAAAATTTAAATAAGCAGTACCAGCTTGAGATACATAAATGAATATGATATATATTTGATATAATAGTGTTGAACATAATGTAGAAAAGTTCAGATGTTGGACAAAATCGAGTGCGAAGCACTAGATGCGTGATGAAAATGTGTTCGTTGAAGCCAAAGGAGCTTTAACAGCACATTTCTTTCCATTTGTATTTGAACAAGGTCGCATACAAAAAACGTTGACAAAAATTTTCAAGTTTCCTAAAAAAATGTTGATTCAAATGTTGAAAAAGCTTTGACTTTTATGATTTCAGTCTAATCGAAAAATTGAACATGGATATTTTTTAATATACTTCATATCTAGTGAAAACTTTGAATGAAATTTCCTGACCGATCAGAAATATATTTCATTCTATTTTTTGAAGATTTTCAAAATTTTCAAAAGTATATAACTTTTCTCATTTTCATCGAAATTGAACATTTCATTTTCATGATTTGCAAGTCTTCTTCCCATCTATAAAAAACTTTGACAAAAATTTCTAAAGATTTAAAATAAATTTCAAATTTTGAAACTGCTTACCTTTTTTTAATTTGTTTGAAAATTTCTGGTTAACGAAATTAACCTTCATTTTGGGACACTTGAAGAGTATATCAAAGGCTGACTCGATTCGACAAATCCTTGAAAAATTAACGTGGCTACAACATTCAGGTAGCCATACATACAGACATACATAGAAACACACATACAGCTAGCCAAGCAGGCATACAGCACCGACAAAATTTTATGATTTTCGGATTCTGTCACTGCCGAAACGTAAAGATCCTTTAAAAACCAAAGATCGAACATGGGTACCTGCGGCGAAGTGGTCAGTTCGTGACGGGAAAGTCGTCGGTGACTGGTGGAGTCGTCGGTGACGGCGTTATTCCGCAGCTTCTTTACGAAGGAAGGCCGTGATGGTTGGGCGCAACGACTTGGTGAGACGATGGCGAATAGAGCGTGACGATGGCGAACAGAGCTTGGTGAAGGCTAGAAGCACTAGCACGCACAAAATCGGGTTGATGGGACAACGAACCAGTCCGGACTAACTGACATGGGTGTGAAGAAGTAAAAATGGGAGCTTGATGCCCGGGGCTTCGGGATCCCTCGGGGCCTTTCGTCTGTTATCGGTCGCGACGTTTGAGTACTGAGTTATGGGTCGGTTTCTTATCTTGATGCCATTGATCCCCCGCCATTTTGCCATTACTTAAATCTGAATTTCTAGCCTAAAGTTATTGATTTTCATACTGTTCTTTACCTAAATCTGTATTGGCTTTCTCCAATTTAAAATCGTTTATGTTCCATTCACCTATACTCTTGTCTTTCTGATTTTTTAATTCGTAGATTGTAGGAGAAATTTTCTTTTCAATAATAAAAGGACCTTCGTACTGGTCGTATAACTTACCGGCCTTTTTATCCGCTTTGTTAGACAGTTTGCTTACCTTTTTAAGAACCCCATCACCTATTTTAAATTCTACCTGTCTTCTCTTTAAATTGTAATTGTCGGCTTGTCTATTATTTGACTAATCTAAATTTTTCTGAACTTCCTCTTTAATAATTTGTAGCCTTCTCAATCTGTCCATCCACTTATCTCCGCATAGAAACTCGATTTCGCTATTGGTTTCTATATTTTTCTGAGCGATTTTCGAGTTCTTCCGGTCTTTTTGTCACTTGTCTGATTTTAGTTGAGTATGAGTCATCTGTTTTGTCGCCAACTTCCGCTTTTGGTTTTTCTATGCTACAAGCTAACGCAAACGCTACATCTTTTGCTGGTTCTCCCGATCTCGAAAAAGCATCAGGGACAAAATTTGAGCTACCTTTCTGATATATGACTTTGAAGTCATATTCTAGTAATTCCAATGCCCATCTGGCTAATCGGCCAGTGAGATTTTTTAGGTTGTGCAGCCACTTTAACGCTAAGTGGTTCGTGATTACTCTAAAACTGTAACCTTCTAAATATAACCTAAATTTTCGTATGGCCCAAACTACCGCTAGGTATTCTTTTTCGGATGCCGAGTACCCAGATTCTGCGCCGTTTAGGCTTCTACTAGCGTAAGCGATTACGTAATTGACACCGTCAATTGTCTGCGTGAGTACAGCTCCTAAGCCCGTATTACTCGCGTCGGTTTCGAGTTGGAAAGGTTTAGTAAAATCTGGGTATGTTAAAATAGGCGCTGAAGTTAAGAGACCTTTAATTTTTTAGAAGGCTTCATCTCGCTCTAATCCCCAATCCCATGGTTTATCTTTTTTAAGTAATCTGTTTATTGGTTCTATTATTTCGGCAAAGTGTGGGATAAATTTTCTGTACCAACTTGGCATTCCTATTATGCGCTGTAATTGTTTAATATTTTTAGGTTTAGAGAATTCTAGGATTGGTTGAATTTTTTCGTCGTCTATTTGGAGTCCTTTGTTGTTAACTTTAAAACCTAAATATTTCATTTCTGAGCGCGAAACTGGTTTTAAAATTGAAAATTTGGAATTTTCTATTTTCCAATAATTCCTTGCCCACGTAGGAATGTTTGCCACCTATTTCAATCTGAATTCGAAATAGTTTATTTTCGAATTTTGTCATTAAATGAAAACGTGTCTCCGTTGTCTCCTCTTTATCCGAGTTTAAGAATTCAGGCGTTTCGGTAATAGGTTGGGTTTGTTTTTATCCCAATACCCGCCCCTCCAGTTTCCCTGGTTATATGCATTATATGGGCATTCTCTTTTAAAATGACCCGTTAAACCACAATGATAACAATTGGAATTATTTGTGTTATGGTTCGCGTTTGTTCTATTGTTCTGTTTTTTGTCTGAGTTAGAACATGTTTTTTCTTGAGAGTTTTTTTATTATTATTACCCGGTTTTCGATTCTTATTTTTGTATATTGATTTTTGGGGATTTTTTTTGTTATCATTTCCTGAATTTTTCTCCGTATTTTCCGTGGGAAATTCGATCATCGGGTTACTTTGACCTTGATTTTGCCCTGATGATATTTTATTAAACATTGGTAACATTTGGTTGTAAGGGTTAATGGATATCTTGGTCTATTGTTTGTGAATCTAGGTTGACAATTTGGTTGGAAGCCAGCTCAGTTTCTCATTCTTCACCTAAGTCCTCTAATTGTTCAAAAGTTTCGAAATCGTTTCTTTTTATATACATTTTATATTCTAGTCTGAGGTTTTCATATATTCTGCGTAATTCCCATTCTAAGTTTTTTCTAGGATAGAGTTTAGTAAAGAGTTTTCTAATTTCTGTTTGGTAAGAGTGGATGTCTTTTGTTCTTTTTTGATTGCAAAATTTAATTTTTTACCTAATTTCCTCGGAAAATCTTTCGTCGGTTTAAGCGTTTTTAAAATATTCGAAAAAATCAGATAAACATCTCCAGCAATTTTTATTCATTTCGCACCAATCTTTTGCATCTTCGCTTAGTAGTGCATCTAAATTTTCTAAAATGTCACAGTCATTTATTTTGTAACCCCTTTTGAATCTGTTTAACTCCAAGAAAATGCGCGGGACTATCGTCTTTATTATTTCTGAATTTAATTGGCCAATTACTCATGATTTGGAGAGGCGTTTGTATCATACCGAAAGGAAAATACGTAGCTGGAATCGTTTCATTATTTAATTGATTGTCGGATTCGTAATCTGTGCCTGGGTTATTATGTGAATTCTAGAAGTCTGTTTGACCTGTTAGTTGTTTTCGAGAGTCTACGTGTTCTGTTTTGATTTGATTTGTTTATGTGCTCTAAAGGTGCACTGTCATCGGAGTTTTGTAATTTTAAATGGCCATTTCTCGATCTACTACGTTTTTCAATCTCGTAGTATGAAGGTTGATTATACTCCTCTGAATTTTCTCTCAAATCTCATTGGACGGAATATCTGTTATGAGACTCATTTCTATTTTTCCCGACATTTGGTTCGATTATTTTCTTTGTATGTTCGAATGAGCTATTTGCCGGCGGATCTAGCCTAGTCTCTAAATTGTTTGCGCTTTTTCCCCTTTCTTTAAAGAATCTTTCCTTTTGTTGATTCATAAATTCGTTAAACTCTACGCTTTCTGAAAGTTCATCGGTTTCTAAAATAAACCGTGTGTTATTTTCGAAGAATGAATCGCATTGGAATGTTTCGTTGTTTATTTCTGGTCTTGTTTTGTTTTTGGGGTACGATCCGTCTAGGTTTGGTAGATCTTCATGATCCCAAAAGAGTGTATTGTCAATGGGGTCAAAGGTTTTGTTAGATTGAGTACTTGGAGTTGATCTGTCTTGGTTTATCCTATGTTTTGTACTGGATGATTCTGTTTTTGTCGCGTGAACCCTCTACCGCGACCTAATGACCTATTTATAGTTTTTGGGATAGCGCCCCTGTTTTTGCGTGGAGGTGGGACCATAATTTCGTTTATTGGTCTCGTTGTGGTCTTATTTGAATTAATATTTTGGGTTGGAAATCTTCCAAGTTCAAATTGTCGTGATCGCTTTCTGTGTTAGTGGGTTTAGTCATTATTTTCTTGACTGTACCCGACCTGAGTTTCATTTGTATTAAGTTAGGTTCAGGTTATTATTGATGGGTCACCCTGTATATATTGGTCCGATATGGTATCTTAATCTAAAATTACCATTTTATTCTGATATTTTAATTAGAATTTTATTCTGGTATCTAATTGATTTTAGAGTCCGAAAATATGCTTATTTTCTTGGTAGGACCCTTTGTTTATAAGATACGTCGCATGACGAACTTGTTTACGCACTTGAAAGGTTCGCCTCGTTCCATGCTAGAAATAATTTTGGCCGATCTTTTAATTCCCTCGTTTGAAACTTTTGGCTTTTCGAAAGTAGACTTTATCTGAAATGATTTTATTTTGATTTTTATTGTCTTATTTTATTTTTATTTCTTTTGAAAATTTAGCACACTTCTTTTTTCGTTCTAAAGTTTTTCGAATAATGTTTTATAATTCATTTCCGTTTTTGGTTTTATAATTTCGTTTAATCTAAATCACTTTCCTTGAAATATCGGAAGTGGGCACATGGTGATATTTTTTAATAGGTTTTCAAATGACACACATAACGATATATAAGTTGTGAACACATATAAATCATTGCATGTAAGAGTTATCGATCGTGGCACGTATAAATCAAGAACATATATAGAGATAAATCATTTTCAAGGATAATAGTCACAGGTACATATAAAAATCACTTCATAAATAAATATATTTGGTCATTTCTATGTATAAATCAAGGGATCAATTGTAAATTTGGCAAGGCAATGGATTAAACAGCATGAGATAAAATATCGTAAAGGTTTGATAGTAAGTGTCAAAAGTAGAGGGTTTAAATTCGGACCAGGTATAGCGGGTGTGCATACCAAGGAGAGATAATGGGATTAGAATGCCGTGAGAAAAGGGTTAACACAATAAAGGTCCCACACTTCGATAAAAGAGATATTTATTGCCACTTACAGTCCCTGGGTTGCCAGCCCGTGGCGAAGGCCTGGTGACCGATGGTAGAATCTGTGTAGACGGCAAAACGAAGTAGCGTTCCTCCGGGGAGGTGATAGGCGATCGACGGCAGTTGATCGGTGGCGTCCAGCGTTCAGGATTCCGGCGTGGATGTTGCGGGCGTAGAGAGCAAAAAGCACAACTTAACTTAAGCGGGAGGCGAACGAGCCAAGACTGACAGAGACGCGTTGTCGATCGGGACTTCGGGTCCCCTCGGGGAATTCCGATCCCTTCCGTGTCGGCCCTGTGACTCCTTGTTGCAGGATCGCCAAGCCTAATTGTCGAGTAACTATTCTGTTGCAATGTTCATCTTAAGGTAGCAAAAAACTAAAAAGAATTTTAACCTTCAAATTGCATTTTTTTAAGTTATGGAGGGGGAAATAAAAATAAAATAATGGGTTTTTCTCGAAAACCGCTTGACCGATTTTTATGAACAAAATATATATTCTGAAGACCGATAAGACAAATAGTATACTCATTGTTTGTGGCAAATACATACCAGTAGTTCCGTCATGTTATTATTATCAACACAGTAATAAATCGTCGGGACATCAAAACATTGGAAACGAATGACAACTGCATTGTGAAACAAGTGAAAGCTGGCACTCATTGGTCATAGTGCAACAGTGATCGCAATGTTGGCGAACTTTTCTTTGCGCTTGCGTCGGGGTAGCGAACTCATTCGTCGCAGTTGGCGCGCATTTTTGTGCGATTTTTAATAATTATTTATTTTAATTTTTGATATCCTGACGATTTATTACTGTGTTGATAATAATAATATGACTGAACTACTGGCATTTATTTGCCACAAACAGTGAATACACTGGAACTTGGAATGCGCACGGTTTCGAGCATTGCTTGCAGTGGCCTTTACCGTAGATGACACAACCTGATGCTTAATCCTCTTCCTCTCAATTATATGATTGGTCTTCAGTACCACACTCATCAAAATAAGATTGCAATGTCTTGTAGTATTTTTTAATGTCTTAACATGTTATTTTTAACCCGATTTCCGGCAAGAATTAGACCAATTGCCAAAACAGGTGAACTACCATTTTGTAAATATATCCACTTCTTTTTGTGTTGTTTTCTGACTTTTTACTATCTATTACAGCATATCGTAATGCATTTGTCATGTGAGGTTTAAATAATATGATAGTACGAAAAATATTTTTTATTTTCTTCAACTATGGCACACTACTCCGATCAGTTCGGGAACAAAATATGTCCAATCTACGGCATGTAAAGATTGTTTGTGTAAAGATGGTTTTCGCACGTTTAAAACATCACCTTGAAAAAATTCTCAAAAAATTCAAACATTTTTTTACCTGTTACTTTGACCATAAAATTCTCTTGAATATTTTGGTAAATTGTCGTATCGGTCTTCACAACATATATTTCGTTCATAAAAATCGGTCAGGCGGTTTTCGAGAAAAAATACTTTTCAATTTTTCTTTCCCCCTCCATAACTTAAAAAAGAATGTAATTTGAAGGTTAAAATTCTCTGTAGCTTTTTGCTACAGAAACATAATTATCGACTAGATTTAAATTTGTTGAAATTAAAATTTTTAAAGCAATCCCCAAGAGGGTACGGATAGAATTACAAACTTTTGTTTAAATGCTGATTTGAAGACTTTATTAAAACTAGACAAAGAACTCATTCGTCACTCAACGTCATTCGTCTTCAAAGTATATTTCTGCTATGAAATTTCTTGCTTTCATCGTTAGGATATTTTGTGCCCATTAAAATTTACGATTATATATTATTAATTCATTCTATAAACAAATTATATAAACCAATGTACATCGCAGACATTGATAGGCAGAAACAAATCGTTTTTCTTTTAGTCTTATTGTAATTATATTACCAATGATGTTTCCGGAAAAAAATTTTGCCACCCATCAATACCTGTATATTTTATAAACAAATTATATAAACAAATTCACATTTTAGGCGCGCACTGCGACATTAAATTTATCCATGGTAAACTTCTTCGGCCCAACATACTGTTTACTTTCTGTAAGCATAGAAAAATGTGCTTCAAATATTCTTAGAGTAAAGTACGATAATGGAGGGGACATTTTGAAGCCAAATTCAAAATCTTCGATATTTGAATGTGTGATACTTCGATAATTTTAGAAGCACATCTTATTCATTTATATGGTGTCTGCTGGACACCTAAATTTAATAAAAAATCGAAATATTTTTGACCTGGGTAGTTGCGCGCACTTTCCACAACTATCGACCTTGGAGCGGACATTTGAATTGTAAAAGCGGTGACACGACTTTGATCTTTTTTTTCTGAGTTATGAATCAAAACACAATGTCAAATCCATGAATATTTATTAGCCTATTCTCCACTGAACTAGCATGAATTTTCTCAAAATTTTCAAACATTGCGCAGAAAAGGTGTGAGCATGCAAAGCATTCAATTTGTAGCTAGTGACAAATATTACACAGGTATATCTTTGGGATTTTGGCCAACTATTATATGTTATATCTTTTTTTCAGGGTTTCTGTGATGACTGTAAGCTTTTGTTCCTATTTCAGGGAATCTATATGTAAATTTTGTATGCAATATAACTTGTATTTTAAATGTAGGTTTGCCTATAATATCACGGTGACATATTGGACAAAGCCTGGTTTTCAACCCCACCATCTACGGACTGGGTTAAAGCCAAGAAGTATATGACTGGGAACCTACAGCTAAAGATGGGATCCGAACCACCAGAACCTCGGTTAAATACATAGAATAATGTCCACAGGTACCTGCGCACTGCGCAGGAATCAATCCCGGGCATCTAACGTGAAGTCCGAGTGCCTAACCGCCTGAGCCTCCAAGGCTCTTTATTATTATATTTGTTTAAATTGCTCTCGGTAAACCCGGTTTTTTGTCATCGGCTACGGACTAAGTCAAGTGCCTAATGGGATGAGGATGTTATGAATTAATTTAATACGATGTTTAAAAATTTTTTCGACGATGTTGAAATAGATACAAAATTCGGCGCATGGTGTAACAACCCAATATAAGATGCGATATCGGCTTTCTAAAATGGGCACTGGAAAGTATCTATGGAAAGGCATCCATTCTGTTAAGAATCCTAGGTCACCTGGCAACCACGTTTTGATGTAATACGTGCTTACGATCATTTCTGGTGCTGACAACCATCTCCTGAATCGCAGTGACGAATCCTTCGGTTTCAGAAAACAGGACGCCCTTTTTCAGCCAAATATTACTTTCCTGTGAGTTTTTACAATATCCTTTTTGTTCTTCTGTAAGGATGTCATTCTCGTCACAGTGAGAATACACCTTATCTACAATGATAGCTGTAAGGCATTTATATATTGTTGTAGGGCAGGCTATCGGTCGAATCTCAGATAGATTTCGAGCGTCTGGTTTTTTAGACAACATATACGTAGTACCTTTGAGCATAGAAACTGGCGTCAGATCTAAGTGTTCGATGATCTCCTGAAAACACCTCACCAACGCAGGATGCACACTACTCAGGTACTCTTACAAAAATTGTGTGCCATCTCCGGACCTGGAGCTTTCCAGTTATTTGCCCTTTTCAAAACCGCTGAAACATCTGAATCTGCGACGTTAGTAAGCTTCATTTCAGGGTTACTGCTTGCTCTTTCTTTCTCTAGTTTGAACCACGCAGCGCCTACATTACTTCTGTTCATTTTTCCCCAAACAGCCGACCAGTATTCAATCATGTCTTCCAATTGAGGAGCTTTGGTGTCTTGCTGGGAATTTTGCTTGACAATCAGTTCACGGTAGAACCTTTTTTCTCGTGCCTGAAGGGTTCGATTTTGCTGCCTTCTTGCATTACTCTTATTGTATCGACGCAGTCTTGCATTAAGAACATCAAGTCTCTATCGTTGGGAGTCTATAATCTTACTTAATATTGCTGGTGTCAATGTCTCGATGTACCCCTCGATGCGCCCCTCACAAATCGGGGCGCTTTTTTTATGTATGTCCCCTTGCCCCTCATAAATCAGGGTGCTTTTTTAATGCGAGGTCCCTCGCCTCTCACAAATCGAGGTGCTTTCTCAATGTGAGTCCCCTCGCCTCTCACAAATCGGGGTGCTTTTTTAATTTGAGTCCCCACGCCCCTCACAAATCGGGGCGCTTTTTTTATGTGAGTCCCCTTGCCTCTCACAAATCGGGGTGCTTTTTCAATATGAGTCCCCTCGCCCCTCACAAATCGGGGTGCTTTTTTAATGTAAGGGCCCCTCGCCTCTCACAAATCGGGGTGCTTTTTCAATGTGAGTCCCCTCGCCCCTCACAAATCGGGGTGTTTTTTCAATGTGAGTCCTCTCGCCCCTCACAAATCGGGGCGCTTTTTTTATGTAAGTCCCCTTGCCCCTCACAAATCGGGGTACTTTTTTAATGCGAGGCCCCTCGCCTCTCACAAGTCGGGGTGCTTTTTCAATGTGAGTCCCATCGCCCCTCACAAATCGGGGCGCTTTTATCATGTAAGTCCCCTTGCCCCTCATAAATCGGGGTGCTTTTTTAATGCGAGGACCCTCACCTCTCACAAATCGGGGTGCTTTTTAAATGTGAGTTATCTCGCCTCTCAAAAATCGGGGTGCTTTTTTAATGTGAGTCCCCTCGCCCCTCACAAATCGGGGCGCTTTTTTAATGTGAGTCCCCTCGCCCCTCACAAATCGGGGCGCTTTTTTAATGTGAGTCCCCTTGCCCCTCACAAATCGGGGTGCTTTTTTAATGTGAGGCCCCTCGCCTCTCACAAATCGGGGTGCTTTTTTAATGTGA
>JAABKJ010012292.1:0-10550 GCA_011634705.1 Andricus grossulariae
AAGATTTTGGCGCAAGCGAGAGAAGTTGAAATTGTTCTTGAAGATCTTTAGAGGCATTGAATTTTTCGATGATTTGACCAAGTACTTCAACACCAGCTTTATGATATTTTTTTCACACTGCAGTTCGATGTCTAAGACATCTCAATCTTTTTCGCTCTCATATATAGCTGATCCTCATCATCGTCAGGAATCATTTCATGATCCTCAGTATCTACCTTATCTCTAACAGAAGGCTCTGCAATGTCACCAGAGTTCAAGGATGATATTCCCGCTGAGTTGATGAGTTGGTATCTACAAGTCGTGGGTAACAACACGGAGTTTAAGATTAGTTGCTTTATGCCTTTCTTTTTGAAAAGAGCAGCTATTTTAGTAGCATATAATATTACTTACCTTAAAAAACTGACACTAAAGCGTTGCGCAAAGATCCTCGGCATGAGCGCACTAGGGGAGATCGCGCGCAATGTTTGCAAGTAAGGCTTTGCTTAAAAAATCAAAAAATTGTACTCCCTTCACTTTGATGAATAATTATCTAAATTGATTAACTTTCGGTGTGAGTAGTACTATCTAATAGAATTACAATTGGGCCAATTCTTAGCCAGTTCGGACAACTTTCATTTTCGAGGTGGGTACACTTCAGAAATCATGCCCCAGAAGGCAACCGCATTCCTGAAGGACATAACTGCTTTTGAAGCGAAATTACGATTTATTTTACGGATATTTCAAGATTGAGAAGTTCCTGAGCTTTTATTACTGATAAGATGCGGGGCCCAGGTGTTGCCGTTCTCACGTTAGGGAATAATTAGGGTTTGTGAAACTATCTTCCTACAGTGCCTTGTTGCGAATATCAAGTATACGAGGATAAATTCAAGCTTCTCATGCATAATATATACTACTACTTCTGAAGATTACCGCTATTCTATGCGTTGTTATTAAATATTTACATAATTTGACATCTTCATTATTAATTGAAAATCTTCAGTTTTAAACATTTTTCAATTTACAAATTTTCAATTCTTTAAACATTTTTAAAGTATTTTACACTTCAAAATATAAAAGGCTTTATTTTTTAGGTACGCATTGGACATTTTTCCCTTTCACAAACTTTGCATAAAATTTGGGTGTCCACATGGAAAAGGGCCCTTATATCTGGTTATAGTTTAGGAGATATTCGCGTTTTTCTAAGTCAGGCTAAAAATGATTATTTTCGGATTTGAGTAGGGGATGTTACTAGAAGCTATACTCAATCTATTGGCAAGATACTCATGTTCCGAAAGCAACTGGAAGTGGGTATATTGCATGTTGGAAGAAAAAGTATAACACTCTTGCCCTTACAGAACGTTTTTCAAAGTTCCAACTTCAAAACTGACTCAGCTACTCGTATTTGATCCTGAAGGGTTTATCTTGTGTTAAAAATGTCGGGAATTTATCCGACTATATACATAACTCCATATCGAACATAAAAAACCTCCCGTGTGGAAAAATTTCGTGGCGCTGTACTGTTTCTGTCTAGTCCGCCTTGAGTCGACACTGGCGCGCCACAGGCTGACTGTCCAGTAGCTAGACTGGGATGTAACGCTTGGATCGACTAGTTTCTAGACAGATCAACTTTTCGGATAAAAAATAATTAATATTTAAATAATATAATTATTTTTTATCACATAAAAGTCTAATATATAGATTTTGCAGTTAATTAAAAATATCAAAAATGTTTTTGTACACAAAAAATGAATTTCCGCAAATCTTGTGTATACGCCGGGTGTCGAACTTTTGATGTAACTTCATATTATGTTTCTGTAACTTTGTTTTGTCGTCTTAACACACTCAGCGATCTAAAAGTTAATTTTTTTTTTCATTTTTGTCGGATATGAATTTAAATTAGTTACATCGTAATATTTATTTCAATAAAACATTAACAATTTTTAATCATTAAAAGTGCTTCATGTGTGAATAAATCATTGGAAATAATAAAGTTTATATGATTATACCTGCGATTAGGCTACGAAATAATTATTGTTTATGCTTTTAGTTAATTAATACGTTAGGCTTAATTATCATTTACGCAATCAGTAAATAATCAAAATAAATTAAAGAAATCATTTATGTTAAAATTTTATTTTCTGGAATATTATAAATATAATACATAGAATTATACATATTATAATTATTATAAATTTAATATAAATTATAACTTTTTATGTTATAACTTTATAACTAATTATAACTTTACTATGTATAATTCAATTGAGAGAGAATGTTTTCAAACCTTCTTTAAAAAATATCGTTGTTGAGAATACAGTTCGTATATTAAGATTTCAATCACCTTCAATAATTATTTTTTATTATCTTCAATATGTAATAGTGTACATTCAATCATTACTTGAGCATTTGTGAGATTATGTATTGTAATTTCCTGAATCTTTTATTCCAAAATTATTATTTCCTAAATTCACTCCTGTAATTTTGGTTTAAGTCCAAACAGTGATTCTGTCTAGAAACTAGCTAAAATCTGGACAGTCTTCATATATTCAAATTCGTAAGGAACTTCTAGATAGCGCCAAGACTGGGACTAGACAACAGAAAGGTTTGAATCAAACACGTAGCAAAACTAGACAGTGCCAGTGTAGCGCCAGGCTAGTATTGCGTGAATAGACAGGCTTGAGAAAAACTGTACTGGCTTTAGCATGATTCAAGCCTGCCACGAAATTTTTCCACACAGGACTAAGTGTATATAGGCGAAGTACGTGGGAGTATGTACTCAAAGGTAGACCGAGGAAATAATGGTGTGTGAATATGTGAATGAGACTTTAAAGCGACAAGATGTAAGGAACCATAGAAATACTAGGGCTTGCATGAAAAAAAATAGCTTCGATGCAGAAATTGCAGAGATAGCGAACCTTACAAATAAGGTTGCTGCAACCATAAATCCTAGCTGAGTATTAACTTGTTGGTGTCATATTGAATGACATTATCTCTTACCAGTCTTACCATAAGGTTAGAAAGCTTCTATTTGGAGGGCTTAATTAGAAAAGCTGCTAACTCCTTTAAAACTATGTTAGAAAACTCAGCGTCCTTTATTTCGACAAAGAACCTTTCAAATAGAATTGATTGGAATAAAAGAAGATTGGAATAAAATATTTAAACTATTATGGGACAGAATTTTCTCTCCTTTTCCATTGGGGCGGATATGTTCTGTAGAATGGTTATTTGCACTTTGTTTAGCTTTATTTTAAATTTACCACTAAACCTCCAGACTTCATTATCTAAACATGACTTTGCTCTCGTTGCGGGCGCGGGAGAATCGTCAAAGGCGAACCGGGTGCGTTTTACGAGCTCGGATCGACCCTTTAACATACGAAACGTTAATATCTTACAACGAGAAATTAATGGATGATTCGATGGAGGTGGATATGGATGTGGATGTGCAACGTGTAGCAGACGTAACGAGGTTACAACGAGTTGAAAAAGAAGCGCATATACATCAGTTCTACTGGGGCACGACACCCTTTAGGTCCTGCCCCGGTTAGAAATAGACGAGGAGAAAACGTGACGAGGACAAATTATCTCCGACAACTCTCCTTCCCGGCTTCCTATCCCTAATTCCCTTCGTTCTTCGACTGGTTAAATGTTCTACAAGCCCTTCTTCCTCCGAGTGATGGATAGTCGTACCAGGTGATGCACCCTCTTGGTTCGCCACCCCCGTTAAATGACCTAAACTGTACTGCATTATACTACTTGCAGTCTAATATACTTTTCAATGTACGTGTATCGTATAGTACTCGCACATACATTACGTATATACACATCTGATTTTTCCTCTCATTTTCTATCAATATCTCTTTCCTTTTATTCAAACGCCCACCACGACCTCTTTCGCGCACGATGACTCGAGCCTCGACTTAATCGTCTTCCATTCGTCCCGCTGGCTGGGTAAAAGGTTCATAAAAAGAGCGTCACCAGGGGTCACCGAAAGGGATGCTGGGGAGCGTCAAAGCTGTTGAAAACTACATGTATAACTCGATTCGACTATGAAATTGTATATCTGCCTTTTCAGGCCTACTGGGAAACTATTATCTAATTTGAGGAAAACTTCTCTCTGTTAATGTTGCAAGGCTTCCTTTCTCGCATTTCACATGTCACCTTGCAGAAAGAACTAGGGTTTCAATTTCATTTTAACTCATTCTCCTACAAACTCATTTTGAACTTCAGCTATGTTCGCTGTCCTTATCGATGCCAAAACTAAAGAACAATTGAATTTCTTTCAATGTTCATATCGCTCCGAATGAATCAATTCTAGTACATTTCTGTTTTAGTAAGTTTTGACGCCTATTTTCGAAAAAACCCTTCTTTTTTGCCTCATGATAAATTTTTCTTTTTCCTTACTCATATCATTTCATATGTCTTGTTATTTCTCTCATACTTCTCTTCTTGTCAAATTTGTATATATCATTTTTTGCTTTCTTAATATTAACCAGGATACCAGTTTACATTCACCAAATTTTTTTTTTTAATATTAAATGTATCAGAGTTTTTAACACGCTGAGTTTGAACTACTGGATAGAATACAAATTTCGGGACGATTTGGAATAGTTCAGATTGGCTCGGGATTAATTCCCATCTGAAACATTCGCCAGAATTCTTATTTAATGTAAAAAAAGCCTCCAAATGAGAAGGTTTTATCTCGATGAAGAGGCTGGTATTCCAAATAGGTACAATTTATAGTATATATACGGGATTTCAATTTAAATCTTACGAAGTTCGCCACCCGAAAGAAAACATTTTAATATGGATGCGTTCCGCGGTAGAATATTGTCATTAGCACATATCCGTATGAATAAAAAATAAGACCTTAGTCATACAGAAATACAGTATTACACTGTACACATTTTTTCCAAAATATTCCTGAGATTTGTCGGGACGCAACAAACGAGATAATTCGGTAATTTTCCCAGAAATAATGTCAGGAAAATTCCCTACCAAGTTCGATAAATTTGCAAAGTATTTTGGGAATTTTCCAAAACTAACTTCGGGAAAATTTCGTTACGATATAGGTGAATTTTCATGTGTTTAGGGAATTTTGCAGACAATAATCGGCCGCCCACAAAATATATTGTTTTTCACACGGAAATAAGAGGACAAGTATTTTGCCGTTTTGATAAAAAAAAACACAATTTTTAACAGAGTTATTGAGTATTTAAATTTTTAAGGTTTTTTTTCGAAAAACACAACCGGAACCGTTGGTTATTGTTAGTCCTTAAAACAGTGCGCCAAAGGGCAATCCAATCGGATAAATCCTTGAAAAGTTATCGTATTCAGAGACAACGACGACGACAACGACGACTGACAGACACCGAAATAAAATTGATTTTTTCTCAACCAGTGAGTCTGAAAACGTCGAGATATTATGAAATCGTGGGAAATACTTTTGATCTAATGCAGATATTTACATTTTTTTACCTTTGCGAGGCGCAAATCTGGCGAAATATCTCTTTCTCTTTTCAAATCCGACGAAAACTGAACAAAATATTGCAAATTAACAAAATGGTGGCGGTTTTCCTGAAAATATTGAAAGTCGATTTCTTAAAAAATCCCACCTTCCTTTTATTCAAATCAAACATTGTTTTCTGAAAGAAATTTTAGTTTTTCCCGCAGATGAATCAAGATCTTAATTCCTTTACATTTTTCGAACTTTTTTATATTATTTTAAAATAAATTCTGATAACTTACTAATAATAATTAGATGAAAGCTCATTCCACTTCCTCCCATGCGTGTTTAGCTGTACTTATAAGACATGTAATGATTCTTAATAAATTCGACTGTTGTACGGCTCATTTCATTCCTAGCAAGATTGTCAACAAATCTCTTTTGGTACGTTTTTATTCAAAAAATTATATTTAGGAAAAATATTTTTCATAAAAAGAACAATTGTATAATTTGCAAATAATTTTGTTTAACTTACTTTAGTATGCCTAAATAACTTAATTAAATCAAAAGTTATAACGATTTAAAGAAAAATGCTGTGTCTCTTAGAAAAAAAAAACTTAAAAATGTAACTACTAATTTGAAATGGATCGATGTCCCTATATACAAAGTATAATTTTCCACAAATATTGGAAAACGATTTCTTCCAATTTTAACAGGAAAGCAATCAATGGTTGAGGAAAGATTTCCTATTATATTTCGAGTTACTTCCCACTTTCTACTGGTAAAATTACTTGAAAAGTAGAAAAATTCCCAAAATGTCATGGTGTTTCTTTATCACCTAAGTGATTGGGAAAATTACCATAATGATAATATTACATAAAAAACAATAATTTTACTAAATATAAAAATAGGGAATTTTTCCCACAAAATTGTTGGGAATAATTCCGACATTTTTTACAGTGTACGTTATTACATTATGACATTGTAACAGAAGAATCTAAGTAAATTCGAAAAGCATCTTTCGTGCATCGAAAATGTAGTTATATAAATCATATTTCTCTAAAGTCTAAATTATTAACATCTGCATATGTATAAGCATTTTGAAAATAGTGATAACTATACTAAATACCTCGAAAGTGAGGACTTAAAAATGCCTCTAAATGATGTGCAAAGTTCTTCAATTCAACAGACTGTGCGAGAATAATATTGGTGCTTACGTACTTTGAAACACATCTTTTTTGGGAATGGACGCAATGGACGCGCAATGCGCACTTTACAGATAAGTAACTTTGTACATTGGCAAAATGAAAATATTCTTAAAAATGTTTAAAAAGTTATACAAACATTTGGCTGGAAAACACTATACGGGATCGGAAATCGCTTATTTTGCGCACTTTTCTCACAAATAGCTATTTTCTCTGTAATTTGTAGAGGGAAAAGAAAGCAATCATGATTCAGAAATGGTTCGTGATCTCTGATCAGAGATTCCGTAGTGGGGTCGACGGATTCCCTTGGAAGAATTCTCAGGATGTAATGGCAATCTCGTAGAAAAGGATTGATGTTTCTGGCAAGGGAAAGAAGTAGGCTGTCGCGTTCTTGACGCTTCCGTACAAGCACCAGCAGACATTGGCAGAAGCCGCCTGGAAACGCAAACAAACACGTGCGAGCATACGTGCTTTTATTATCGACGAAGCTCGGTTTTATTGCGACGAGCTTGTTTTGGTTCCAGAGCCTTGTCCGCTGACGACGAGGATGTACATTGAAAAGAGGGACGTAGTTCCGACGAGCTTTGACGAATGCCGACGTGTTTGACTTCAGTTGGCAATGTCATCAACAATGATGAATTATAGGCGCAATATCACCTTCAAATTTTAAAAAACGTTATTCCCTTTTAATGAACAAATTTCAAATAATCATATATATATTAGGGAGTCTATATCCATAAATAAATTCCTGTGAGTGGCAATGAAATATTTATTTTAAACGGAAGTTTAAAAGTATGTAAGGAGACAAACATGGTATCTACATTGTCGATGAAAAATGTAACAGATTGGTGAAACTGGTGAGTCGAGTTGAGTCGAGAAGTGCCAGCTCATTAAGTCTTTTTATTAATAATCTAGAGGGTATCCGTGGATTTAAATGTACTAAACGTCAATACAATGTCAGCGCTTCTACAAATAACTCCAAAGCAGATATTCAAAGAAAAATCATTTAAAAAGGTAAATAATCCGTATACTAACTTCCACAAAACATTATAAGAGATTATTTATAGTTATTTGTGGTTATTTATCCATTTTTGACAGAAAAGAATTGAAATCGAGCCTATCCGAGTGTAACATGTTTGAATAAAGCTCCTATAAATCAGAAAATATGTGAAATAATTAAACAAAAATTACAGGTCACATACTTTGAGCACTTAACGTATATATCCCAATTAAACCCAATCTAATTTTTTTTGTAGTTTTACAAATATTTGATAATGAGGTTGCCCATGATTCACAAAATTCACACATATCATATGCCTCTTTCTCTTAATTTCTCAAACAACACCGTGATCTGACAATCAGGTCATAATCAAGGAATAAAGTAGATACAAATTATCATTATAGTAACATTTACCTCGCGTCACAGGAAACAATGTCTTGTGAGAAAAAGAGCTTCGTTCATGATATTTCTATCAGTAATACGTTCTCTGATTATTATCAGGTCATATTTATATAAGCTGTCATGGTTGCTTTGTTTATTTTTATTGACATAACTTCATTAGCTTTCATTCAATTTTTAATTTTCCACTTTAAAAGTAGAGGAGAATAGGGTATGGTGTCTCACTTTGAATTAAATGCCCTATAAATTATGATTGAAATGTGATTTAGATGTGTGTAAGTTTTAAGGTGATGCTTACATTACAAGGGAACATAGGTTATTATTCCGAACCGCTTTTTAATTACTTTATTATTTGATATTTAATTAATTGACGGATGTTGCATTTCAGTCAGCGTACCCCATACACTGGGGTACGGAGACCGTCATATCACTGCCGTTTATTTAAACAATATGAACATCGTAAAATAAAAATTATATAATATAATATTTATGGAAAGTGTAATGTAACGAAAAAAATTACTCCAGGCATTTTCAACACTAATTTAATGTTTTATTATCAATCGAAGTAAAGTATGTGGCCAAAGTAGTTATAAACTCTTACTCCTTGCTGAAATACATGGGCATGCCGCAGCGCGGCGTCATGCCCCATATGTGACGGCCCAAGATTTAATTAATTTTAATACATCTAAAACGTTTATAGAAACAAATCATGATACCAGAAGTTTAATCAAATCATCGGTTTCCGCCAAAACTGTTTTTTCATAATTACTCTTCTGACGCAAAGTTTAAAAGAGAAATTGCTTTAAATCACTATTTGTCTAAACTAAGAAAACTATTTTGTGTAAAAAACTAATATGAATATCAAAAAATAGGGCGTTATTTGTAAGTCACCGTGCCCCGCACCGACACCATACCCCACTCTCCCCTATTCATTTTTTATTGCTGCGATTCAAGTTGTCGAGTTCTGAATTTTTATTTAAAAAATTAATGAGGAGAAATATATAATGCTCTTATTTCTTTAGAAAGTTCCAATATTTCATATTTTTTCTTTATAACGTATAACTGCAGCCAAAAGTAACAGTAAAAATATCCAACTTGAAGTCAAGAAATAATTCAAATCATCTGTTAGGTAATAAGATTTAATTTTTCAGAAATACAATTGCAACGTTTTATAAAGCCTATAGTATTTGTAATTTTATATTTTGCAACAGAAAATTCATAATATTACCTTGGCCTAAACGATTCCTACATTTTTAGTTTTATTCAGAGCTTATCTGTCAAATTGACTTTTTACATGTCAATGCCAATCAGATACTGACCAACACGTCATTATCATGTAATTTAAACTAATAACCTCCTCCTTTTGAATCATGTATAATTGTCAGAGGTTGTGTTACCTGGGTGTACTTATAAGAAAATTTTCAAAAAATACCTGGACGGGGATAAAAGTACCGTGCAGAAATGTCTAATCCGAGAAGAAAAGTGTTTAGCCATCAATGATTCTTGTGAAGAGGCAGTGGGGTGGACGAATCGTTCGACGGGTGGTCCTGGCAAAACGAAGGGTTGACAAGGGCCTGAACTCTACGAAAGTCGCGAGCCGTACTTGGGAAAGCAAGCACAGCATGAAGTCAAAATAACCAAATGTCAACATTGTCGGGCGTCAAGGGGTTTATGATCGAATTATAGGGGAGGACGATCTCCTGGCGAGCGTTCTTTTTATCAATTACGAAACAATAACTAAGCACGATGCAGCTGCAAACGTACATACGGACGCGCCCACGGAAGTAGAGACCCGTGTTTAAGGACTCAAAAAGCAAGGCAAGGTAACAAAACTCGCCCATCCAAGTACAGAGGTATGTACGCGTGCCTCATTTATACTGCCAAAAATGCAACACGAGTCGAACTGACCGCCTACTTGACTGGACCTACTGCCAATTTCGACATATCGCCAATTTTAACTCCATGGGCGTGAAACTGGACATTGCGACTACCAACCCAATTGGACCAGAGCAATGGTCATATAATATAAACAAAGAAAATTGGCTTCGGAAAAGAATTTGTGATTGTGTATCATATATAGAAATCTTTGTTTATTTTTTAACAAAACACATAATGAAATTGCTACTTTTTATGTTCAACCTATAGACCACATGACAAACATTCAACCCTGTATATATCCCATATATATTCGTACTAACTTGAAGAATTTGTCAGAGAATGGTTTATAATTAACCTAATTTTTTTGGATTTAAGTTAACTAAAACTTAATTTAAGAAAGTGGATTCGCTAATGAGTTTAATGAAGACGATTATAAAGTTAATTATTTGTTTAAGGTTAGAGACAGATTAAAAGCTCTGAAGAATTCACCCAACTATAACGACGAGACGGCCCCCGTCCGAATGAACCCGAGCCAAGCGTTGCTCAACTTCAATTATCGAAATGTAACAAAACGGACAGTTTTGCGGAAAAATTATAGAAACTTATAGATATAATATATATATATATCTATATATATATATATATA